>SKCR01024013.1:0-184859 GCA_019454045.1 Zanthoxylum bungeanum | reverse complement strand
AGGGATTCTAGGAATAGGACAAAGCATTAAGGCTCTTAATAAGTCAAGAGTTAAAGACCCTAGGTTAAGTGGCACGGCCAAAAGAAAAATAGGGAGTGTCTCTCTATCCATTCCCAACAATCTGGCACCAATTTCTATTAGAAAAATGAGTATTAGGTATTCCCTAGAAATGTTATGCACATCTCAGTCAAATAGGGAACTTTCAAGAATAAAAATATAAAGTTCAGCATTCCCAGTTGCGTGAAATTCAAAAAAATAAAAAGTTATAAAAAAATAAAACTCATTCTTTCTCTTGAAATGACTTACCTCCACTTGTTCGACAATTATAAAACAAGAGTGGCATTTGACCATCTTCGGTACATAACACATTTGATGCAATTTTCTTTGCAAACTTAGGATCATCATATCGTGTGCCAGCTATCTCCCAAGCTCTTGAAATAAGCCTGCATTAAAATTTGTCAAGGTATAACAAGGATTTACATTGAAGCCATAAACAGGTGTCTGTGAATATATGATTTGAGAACTTATGGTGCATAATTCACAATGCACAGATTAAAAAAAACATCATAGAATTAGATGGAGATCTAGACAGCTAGACTACATATGAGCCATGGAAAGCTTTTATGAGAAGCTAATAATTATGATTACAAATAAATAATTTGAAAAGCTTCAATGAGAAGACCTAGAGTTTAGCAGTCGTAGCAACCGATGTCGCCTTTCTTCGGGAACGTCTTCTATCTTTTTCCTGTTAATCACAAAAGTTTAAAACTATACGTCATAAGTACAGGTTTAAAGGGAATTACTAGTAATGAAACACATGATTCCAATGCAAATAAGAAAACCCATGAGCTGAAAGTGATGTTCATCTCTTGTTTCATTTCAAAAAACTTTATAGTCATTATTATGCCAAACCTGAGTAGTTTTTCATTCTCAATTACTTTAACTAACAAATAATACAGCTATGCCATGAGTTTTCATTGCCGATCGCCAGATCCATAAGGAAACACATTGATTTACGCCATAAAATTTCCAAATGGGGAAAAAAAAGAAAAGAAAAAAAGCACGTAACAAAGAGAGTTGGAAAAATTCAACACAACAACATTACATTTAAAAGAGTCTTGAGTGCTAAGTACACTGATACTTACCACAGATATGCAGCAGGATTATAAGAAGTGGGATCTAGAGGAATCAACTCCTTTGGAGGGTCAAGAAATGTGACCAAATCTTGTTCATCCAAGTAACTTATTTTTCCAGTGGGTAGAATTTCATAGGGTTTCTCATCCCAGGCTGATACACGGGCTTTTACAACACTAAAATTGCGTGCAAATTTCTGATTACACAATTTCAAACCTAAATACAAACATAAACTTAATTAGTTACAGTGCCCTTTGGAAAGCATTTTGAGCAAAAGTGGTCTCTATACAATCACTTAATAGTTTAAGAACCTTTTTAAAAGAGAACGAGTTCATTGTATTCGTGAAAAGAGAAAAAAAAAATCCCAGAACATTTTATCTAAAAAATGTGCATTTACCACAATCCAATACAAAACCCATATGAAATCACTTTTTGACTATTTAAATGCATTTTTTTTAACATCATCAAAAGCGCTCAAAAAAAATTACCAAGCGGCATTTGAAAATTCTTTTGAGTAGTAATACTTCTTATTGTAAAATCACATACATCATCTTATAAAAAAAAGCATCAACCAACCTACCTTTTTCTCCACAAAGAAGTTCAAATGATATTCTGACTTAAAAAATAGTTAAAAGCACTTCTTAGTTTGGCAATATGACACTTGGCCCAAAAATAAAAAAACACTCTCCTCCCCAAGATTTGAAAACTCGGTATGCGGTGGGAGACGGTCCCCCTCGTGAGGCGAGGCGAGCAACCTCGAAGTAGTCGGAGCGACAACCTCAATTTGAACTCGAAAAAAACTAAAAACATAAAAATAAATCATCCACAATAAATCCATATCAATTAACACATAAAATCATCTATCAAAACTAAGTAAAATGAAACATAACAAAATAGGTTTATGAAATAAAATGACTATTAATCTCTAAATAGACTATCATTTGTGTCTAATAGCATGAAATGTGTATCTGAAATGTCATCGTCCAAAGATCATCATAATAAATAATTCTTATCATAAATAAATTTATTAATAACAAGTTATAACTAATAAATAAATATAAAAGTAAATTTTGGTTATTTTTTAAGATAATAATAATTTTACCATTTTCAGCGAAATATCGGGGTCGAGTTACCCTATCAATGAAGTTAATAACACTGTCGTTTAGGATTTTAAAATTGGAAATTTTATTTTCAGTAGTTTTTTAGCCTTAAAAAAAGCTCAAGTCGAGATTCTTTGTCCCAACTTTCAGCTTCCTTACGTAATTTTTTATTTAAAATAAATAGTAACGCTTTCGGGTCGAGACGTATGCCTCATACTGCCTCGACTCCAGGCTTCATGAGGTAGGCCGCCTCAGGCCTTTGAGGCGGGCCTGAGACGACAGCCTCGACGTACCGCAGCTATGAGGCGGCAGATGGAGTTTTCAAAGACAATAAACTGGTTCTCTTAAAAAGCATTTTTATGAACCTAAGTGTAATTTGGATTTTATCAACCTAACACATGAAAATTGAAAACACTAGAATCTCCGCTCTCATCATTCACAATGCTTCTAAGCTCAGTTTGGGATCAAGAGATTTCAAATATTTTAAACCTTTAGTACATGATTTTAAGCACTCCCAAACGGGGTTTAAAACATAAAATAAGTCTGCTTCTGCTTATTGAAAATATTCGCCTAAGTTGGTAGGATAAAGAGGTAAATAGAATGCGTACCCAGGGAGACTGTGAGCCCAACACGTGGCGGGTGATGAACGGGAAAGTCGGTTTGGCGGGAAAAGTGTGTTAGTCGCGGCGGTGCTTGCAGAATGTGAAGAGGACGATGGCTGCAGGTGATTGAGCTCATCTTTTAGAAGAGCACAAGCTGTCTCTGCCTCTCTGAGAGACTATTTTAAGTTTGGGGTATTCAACAAATGTAAGGACTCGTTTGGTGTAACTGTGCCTATTAATGACCGTTTCGGTAATAATTAAAACTAAAGGGGTCATTTTTGATATGTTTGATTCTGGGTAAATTTTACTTGCTAAAATAATATATATTTTTTATTTGTTTTATTATCATATTTTTATACTTGAATTAAATATAGAATAAAGATTTCTTTTCAAAAAAAAAAAAAAAAAAGCTATTCCGATACATATTAGATTGGGCCAATATAGAAGCCCAATTTAATTCAATACCAGCCCAGTCCAAATGAAAGCCCACAAAAAAATTTGAACTGAAACTTCGTAGGTCATCACATCTCGAGTGGGGGCTGTTATTAGTATTCATCATTCTCTGTTCGCAAGGTAATCAAAGAAGAATAATGGCGTCAAACGCAGCTGTGCCGTTTTGGAGAGCAGCAGGGATGACATACATAACTTACTCCAACATCTGTGCGAATCTGGTGAGGAATTGTCTCAAGGAACCCCACAAAACCGAAGCCCTCACTCGCGAGAAGGTTCATTTTTCAATCTCTAAGTGGACTGAGGGCAAACCCCAGAAACCCAGTACGTTTTTCTTCTCTTTTTTTTTTATTTATTTTTTTATTTATTTAGATCTGCTTTCATACCCATTTGCCTTATTTGTTTTGTATGGAATCAGGTGTTCTGATTTATGCATTTTCATATTCATTTGTTCGTTTCAATTCTGGGGTAAAAAAATTCAAATTTTAATTTGGACTTGGCTTTGGCTTTGGCTTTGGCTTGTAACTATTTTAGTGTGTTTCATTTGTTTCCTGTTTATTGGTTTCTTGATTGGCTGCAATATCAGTTGTTTTTGAGTTAGTTTTGGTTTCTGAGTCATCTCGATTTGATTTGTTATATTGGTTTTACTAATCTATATCTGGTCTTTGTGAGTTTCTCGTGCTGTTACGCCTTTCGAGTATGCTATGTTGCCTGTGTTAAGATTGTTTTATGAATTACTTGATTAGATGGAGGTTAAGCTGTTCATGGGTTTTACCTTGATGAAATTCGTTACATTGAACATATTTGCGTCAACTGGTATATATGTATAGCATAAACATCTAAAACCTATTTGAAATTCAGTTGGCTATAGTTTCTTTTCCTTGGTGAGCATAGATTAGCTGGATCAAATGAATGGATGGTACTTGATGGTGGGTTCTCTTCTTTTGTGAGGCTACTTTCGGAGTGTTAGGCTGGATGTTGTACTGCTTTGATGGGTTACTGTTGTATAGTTGAAACTAGTTGTTTGTTGTTTGAAAACAGTGTAGTATATCGGTAGAATGTGTAGGTCCCTCTATTGATTGAAGAGCCAGTTTCTGTTAGTTGGGGAGGATAAGTTCATAATGGGATTGCTCGTTCATTTGAGTATAGTGAATTTCTATCCTTCTACATTCTTCATCTAGATAGATCATGAGAGGTTCAGACAACTGTCTTTCAAGTTGGGTGCAGAAAAGGTTTGCTATGGCATTGTTAGGAAGTGTCTTATGTTGCATTATATATGCTACACGTTTTTTAGTCCTGCCAGTGCCGCAAAGGATAATTTGCTAGATTTTAACAATTTCAGTTATTAGTAGTTTTGGCTTTCAGTGCTTAAAACTCGCAACTTGTTTTGCTTATTTTCATTTGAGTAATTTTCACATACCTTCCGACTTCCTTGAGGTTTGAGAAACTAGCGTAATTCACAAATAGGTATCCATGGGTACCATAAATAGGATCTACCATACCATATTTAAATCTTAAGCCAACAAAATGGATCCGGTCCATCCACTGCCTAATACTAATCTCACAAACTTCTAGTTCTACTACGATGATTGATAAGTCAAGCAGAATGATATTTGCACCCGTAATTTGTTATCTTTCTTACTCATTTATTTTTCTTGGTAGATGTATTGATTAATTATTTCTGCCGCATTGCTTCTTGTCCTTTTCTGTTTGATAATCTGTAGTTCTAACTGCGCTTTACTTCCGAATTGCCAATTCATCTTAGTCACTATATTGGAAATTTTCTTTTCCCCTTTTGCCAATGGTCCTTTTATTTTTTTATATATCGTTCTCTAGAAGAAAAATTTTGCATTCTTGATCTTAGTTTCGGTTGGATGCATGTAAAACATGAGATTGTGTATACTTTAAATCTGGAAAGCTTTATGTTTCCATTTTTTCATGATGGAAGTGAGTACTTTTTGATTGCTAGGTTTTTCCCCATATTAATTGGACCATATGAGGGTGCATAACATGTAAATGATACTTTGATAAGAGGGCAGTAGATTTGTACGGGCATTGTGTTTCTTCAGTAATTGTGCTTGCAAGAAAATGATTGTGTTTATAATGTGTACGTGTTAGTGTGTTGGTCTGCCTGCACGTATGTATGATTTGTTAGTCAATTGTCAATTTGACAGTCACATAGCCAGGACTTGACCATTGGGAATGCTAATTGAAGGATAAAAACAAAACTTATTCCTATTTTATTAAACATGCCTAAATATATGGTGCTTTGTGCTAGGAAAAAAATGATGTGAAAACTATATCCTCTCCCTGAGCAATTTCTTCTTACTGTAAAGAATTCAACTTGTTCCTAGAATATGCTAATGCCCGCCAATTATATTTTCTATGACAATTGACAGCATATATGGTCTACCCATTTATGCATCCTCGACACGTGAACACTTTTAGTCAGTAGCTTGGTATCATGTCAATCTTTTAAATTTTAATATATTTTTTTCCTATCAACATCTTCTCACACTAATTTCCTCCTGACATGTATACTGATAACTTTATTGGTTTTGTTATCAGCTGTTCGTTCTGACACACCAGAAGCATGAGTCCTGGAAAACTCGCCTCCTAATTTCTGGGTGGAGTGGAACAATGTGTAAGGGAAAGTTTTTTTCTGTTTCATTATTTTGGTAGATTTAAGCTTCTTGTTGGGTTAGTGGTGCTTAAGACTCTCTGACAAGATTTGCATTTCTGTTCTGCATGCAAATGCATTGTGTAATAATGCAACTGGCATTAGCTTACTTTCCAACTATACTGCTTATGTTGGTACTTTATGGCAATTGATGGATTCTCTTTCCGTGAGTATTAAGATTCTGGAATTTGCATCATCTCTTATTATCCACTTTAACTCAATATTTTGCTTTATTTTCCTTGATAAAGTATATGCAAAATCTAAGCCCAATCAGAAACTGGGTCTAGAAAGCCTAATAATAATAATAATAATAATAATAATAATAATAATAAATACAGCAAAGATCCAAAAACATAATAGAATAACAATATTTTAATTTGTAACACAAATGACGGTGAACTTAATCGAAGATACTGAAGTACATATCGTCGTTCGAATCCTCAACTGGCTCATTCATCTCTTCGCCCTGGCGGCGGCGGTGGCAGGGGCAGCATCACTACTACCAGCTAAATTCGGGAACCGATTTCGGTTCCGGACCGAAATCGGTTCGGGAACGGAAACCAGTTCCATATGGTTCGGTTGGAACGGTTCGATTCCAACCGGAACTGGACAGTTCCACTATTAAAATTTAAATAATTTTAAGTTTTATTTTAGGTTTTTAATTTAATTTAATAAATTCAAATAAAAAAAATATTAATGTAATATAAATTCAAATTCATAATTTTAAATAAATTTTTTAATGTTATTTTTATTTATTTTTAAAAATCATTATTAAATTTTTTTTAAAAAAAAACACAGTGAACCGGAACCGTTCGATTCAGTTCCGGTTCTGGTTCTCGATTCCACACTTGTGGAATCGGGAACCGGCCGGTTCAAAATTGAACCGGACCGATGGTCGGGTCTACTACCAGAAGCAACTGGGACGGCAGAAACAGCAAACTTGCTTGGTCTTGCATTCACATGATAATTAGAAACCTTGTGAAGATATGTAGAACAATTAATGCAAAAAATAATAATGATTGAGAGATTGGTAATGTCGAAGGCTTGTTTGGGTAGATCATTAGAGTTTTGCAAGATGGGGTCTATGGAAAATATAATAATTATAAGGGTAGAATGGTGATTAAATGGAGTATATTAAGATTTTTTTTTTTAAAGTGATTTTAAGATTACTGAGAGGTGTGGGGTCTTCATTTAAGTAAAGCTATAAATATAAAAATGAGGTTTATTTCAAGTGTTTTAATGGGTGTTGAGAACTCTGCTCTCAAAAAAATTTTCTTTTACTGTTCATATTAACCCATTTGAAATTGAGCTCATATGGTTAACTTGAGAATCAACTTCTGATATTTACAAGGAAAAAAGGATAAATAGACCTTAATATTTATTATTTATTTAAATAGTCATAAATGTCTCTTTTGAAAATTTTACCCATTAATTATTTTCATAAAATATTATTTTTAAAATTATTTAATAAATGTTATAAAATAAGAGAGAAATAGAAGAGAGTGAAATATCTTGTAAAGCTACAGGCTTTATTTTTATTTCTCAGTGAATGAAAATTACAAGAGTTACTCTCTATTTATAGGGAGAGCTTAAGGTAAAATCATGATCTCTAAGAAATGTGAGATAAACTACTAAACTCATTATCCCTAAGCAATGTGAGATAAAATTATAAGTGTAAATATTAAAGTGATGGACCACATAATTTACAATACTCCCTCTTGGAATCTATCATTTTAATTTTATAATAATTATCCAACCAAACATTCTCTCATTTAAACCTTGCCAGTAAACCCATGGGACAAAACCTAGTCGAAGGAAAAAGAGTACCATGCGTTTTTATCTAACTGTAACTCATCATGTCAATGAATAGGCTCCCACTGATGAAATGATTCCCCTCAAAAGATATTATCATAATAATTTACTCAGTCAACGCATGTTGTATAAGCTTATCAAAAGTCAGTGTCGGTAAAGCTTTCATAAATAAATCTGTAAAGTTATCAGTGGAACATTTTTATTTGACATCAATTTATTTTCTCTACTAGAGCTCAAGAGTGTAGAAGACCTTTGGTGATATGTGTTTGGTTCTATCTCCTTTGATGTACCCTCCTCTAATTTGTGGCAATACAGACAACATTATCTTTATATATCACTATTGGAATATTGTAGAGGAGTTCAAATTGCATGTGCTCTGAATGTCATGGATAAGTGACATTAACCATATACATTCTCTGTTTGCCTATCTGTGAACGTGTCTTGTGAGGGTCAGAGAGGTATCCTACATCAGTACAACCAACTAGACTTGGATTTCGTGTTAGCTCACTTGAATAAAATAATCCATAGCCTTTTGTCCCATTAAGATAACAGAAATATGTTTGACGCCATTCCAATATCGTTGAGTTGGTGCAGAGCTAAATCTTGTCAATAAATTTACTGAGAATGTAATATTTGTGTCTGGTGCATTGAGTTAAATATAATAAGGTACCAATTACAATAAGATATGGTACTTATGGACAAGTATCATTCATTATCTTCTTTAGGACATAATAGGTCTTTTTTAGGATCAAGAGATCGAAAAATCATTGGGTTAGCTTTATCCATTTTGGAATATTTCAAAGATTCTCAATTTAGTTTAACTGTTGGATAAAGATATTTTAGGTTTGTACTCAGTTTGCATGCCAGCGAGACATTCCAAATAATGATAAATATCTTATTTTCAAAAAAAAAACCCAATTTATAATTTCAAGTGTGAGGTAATGATAGATAAAGTTGAGTTACACTCAATAACAATAGACCATTTATATCTTTTATAGGTAGTCAGAGCTTCAAGCTCTCTTGTAAAATATGGCAGAGGAAAATATTTATCCTTCAAGGATATTTATTTTCCTTATTGGTACATTCCAAGCACATACCTTGGATTCACATTTTAATATTTATAACCCATAAAATAAAATGGTATAATTATTGGGATTTATGTCCTAGAGCTTCATGTATTGTAAACGGAATTGATTATTGTAATAATAATAAATGCATTATTCATTTTATCAAAGTTGTTTAATTTATATCGCATATTGTCCAATTGTCTTGTTTACCTTGATTACTATTGTACCTTCAGACTTAGTGTATGTTTGATGTACAAGAGGATTTAAGTCTGAAGTTAGTAATCTAAATAGTCCATAGAGAGCAAACAAATATGGTACTTTGTTTGTAGTTTATCTATAGCTGCGGTCCATTCTATACTTGTATGACGACCTTGATCTAGGATCGTTCATGTAGTGACATGGGAATTGAGACACCTTGTATGATAAGATCATATAGGACTGGACTCAGATAAATACGAATTTCTTTTAATATCCGTTAACGAAGAAGTCATTTTATCTAATAGATGGTCATATATGGGTTCGATCTTAATCCTGAGTTTACTACGAACTCCTGTATGACAGGCTATTCCTTTGATTTACTATGGTGAGGTTGGTATTTCATTCCCGGCCAATAACTACGTATTTTTGGGATATGGTTTGGTGTGTAGTTGGGAACGTTTTACATAGATATGAAATTCACTCATTCTTACGAGAAGCATAATAATATCTCTTTTAAGAGTTGATTCGGGACTTGAACAATTTAAGCGCTCAATTTTTCTATTACGAATAGAAAGTTTTATATTCATAATTGTTATGAATTAATTGTTCATTATAGAATCAATGGTGCTTAAGAGACAAAATATTTAGAGGGGTTTAACTGACTTTTGACCCAGCTCTATTTATGAGATATTCGTGAAGAGCTATATCCATATGTAATGACTATATCGATGGATACCGAAGTTGTTCGGTTTATTTTATCCATCTACGGTAACGGGAGTTCAACTTCGAGTTTTAGTGGAATAACGCAGAGTTAATAATTCGTAATATTTGATTAAATAATTTAATTAATATTTCAGAATTATTAGAGCTCGGAACCGTAGGTCCATTTGGTCCCCGTGCTAGCTCGATTAACTATAGAAAACCTAATATAATTAGATTGTCTAATAATATGCTCACATTATATTTATATATTATTAATGTGATTAATAATATTTATTGTCACAAATGAAAACTATGTTAAATTAGTTTAACTTAATGTTTTCTAGAATTCTTTGATTATGAGATAATCAAGTCTTGATTATGAGATAATCAAGTTAGTAATAATTATGAGATAATTACTACAACATAATTGAAGGTAATTTAATCATTATTGAGATAGTGATTTTTATTTACCTTGGAGACAAAGTCATATGGTTTGACATGCTCTCCAATTTATTATGTCTATTAGGTGGCTTGTATACACCTAATAGTTTTGTCATTAGCTAATCCATTCTTATGTTTTGGTATGGCCTCCACATTTATGTGTTTACCATTGAAAGAAAGCATTAGATGCTTGATGACAAAGTCATTGTCTTTAGCTTATCATTTCTTATGCTTTGGTATGGCATTCACATTTTTGTGTTGGGCATTGTAAGAAAGAATTATATGCTTAATGACAAGGTTAGTTGGATTGTGTAAGAGAATATAATCTCTATCATTTCTCTCACTTCCAAGGTTAACATTTTTGCATTCATTCACACAAGTGCATTTGAGAGAAAAGAGAGAGAGTTCAAACATTCACAAGTGTCGTGAGAGTGTTTGAAATTTCAAAAAGCCAAACACCATTGTGACATCTTAATTCTCTAAATTGTTTAGAGTTTTGATCTTTGTGAGTGAAGCCCACACTTCAGTTTGTTGGTTTCGAGTCATAGTTCGGAAGATTGAGTGGTTGATCCAAGCTTTGGACATCAAAGGATTGATTTCGGCTACTACAACAAAGGGAGAAGGCAAAGAAAATTTTAAAGATCAATACAGGAGTCGGTGCCACCACAAGCAACTTCCGCCGCGCTAAGGAAAGTCGTTTCCTACAATTGGAATCGATAGCTTAAGGTTGAAAAGTTTTCTTAACCTTTCTCATTTTAGTTTTAATAATTTATATGAGATATAGATTATTAAAATGCATGTTGTGATGAGTAGACACAATTAGATTCATGAGATGAATGGTTTTAATGTTCATGTGATGAATGTTTACTTTTGATTCATGTGATGAATGTATTGCGTTGATCGTTATTTTTTCCGACTCTTATTTTTAGCATTGGAAATGTAAGACCATAAGGTCATATTCTTTCAAGTGTTGTAAGTGCATTCCCTTTGTAATAAGTCCATTATGTAACCCTATTTGTAACTTGGAGGAGCCGATGCCGCGAAGGACTTTTGACGGAGAAATTCCGCAAAGAACTCAACAACACTCCATGGAACAAGTTTTGAAGACCAATGGATGTCTTGGATTTATTGTACTATTAGATTAGTATAGAAAAATAAGAGTCTGGTCAACGCAATTTGAAATATGTATGAATTTTTGAAATTCAGCCCCTGGAAACAGAGGCACACCGCGACGCGTACCTTCGTGCGTTGCGAAGCAAGTCATACATGAAGCTACTGGAGGCTACTGCCTCGATTAGGGGTGAGCAAAATCGGTTCTGGTTCCGCATAGAACCGGAACCTACCCGGAAAAATTCGGTTCCGCATTAAGTGGAATCGGAACCTACCCAATTAAACAAGGTACCCTATTATTTGGTTCCAATCCGGTTCCGAATTACCCTATTTTAAAATATTTTAATGAAAACTACATTCCGATACGAGTACGTAGGAAAAAACAGGGACCAAATCGGAGTGCGGAAGCTCAAGAACGAAAGGTTATACAATAGCCCACTATTTTCTTTCAAAATATTTGATTATTGATATCATTAGTTATATATAGATTTTCATTATACTTATGTTGCTGGGAAAATGGAAGGAAAATGAAAAGATAAAAAATAAATACATATAATTTTAGAGTCGAATTTTGATGTGCTGGAATATTTCGAATTAGATTAAGAAGATGTTTTTTTTTGTTAAAACAAAATTGTGGCAAAACAAAATGGAGTAAAGGAAAATTTTGTTTATTGATTGATTATTTTTCCCTAGTTGTGGTAGTTTTAAATTATAGCAGCTTTCTGTTTGCAATGGGTTCATTTTCTAATTTTAAGCGTCTCTGTTTAACACAAACACATACATTCTATATATATTGATAGAACCACTAAAATATTACTATATGAACTGCGACTCTTTAAAATTTGTACAATTAAATAATGAACGCCAAATGTTTAAAATTTATGTTCATATAAACCGGTTCCATGGTCCGGTTCCGGTTCCGACTATTTTGGAACCGGAACCTACCCGGATAAAATTCGGTTCCTTCATATTTGGAACCGGAACTTACCCGATTACAACCGGTTCCGGTTCCAAACCCGAAAAATCGGTCTGGTTCCAACCGGTTCGGGTAGAACCGAAATCGATGCTCACCCCTAGCCTCGATCACGTCACGACGCAGCCTTCCTCGCATCGCGACGCGACCCAGAGCTGAAGCAATTCCAGTTTTTGGAATTGTGGCCATCGCAACGCCCATTGTTTTGCGTCGTGACGCCAAGACCTGGGTTAATATGTATGTTTTAAATTATTTATTAACATATCATATAGCCTAGGGTGTCTACTCTTACATTTTCACATGCCATAACATGTAGATATGCATGATATTCTAGTAATAAAATATGATTTTATGTAATTTAAAAGTTAAATAAGAATATGAGATGCATGCAAACGGATTAATAACATTAATTGGTTTAAAGGTTTAAAAAATGTGAATTCAAGTTTTAGAAACAAATGGACCTTATGAGTACATTATTTTACTTGGTATATCGGATGGAAACCTGGACGTAAATTCCATAGCCAGTTTCGAATGGATGGTAATATGGTCTGCACTCGGGATACAATACCACGTACCTTTGGAATAAATAATGTGCTTTTATTGATTAAATGGTTTAATGACATTTGGTCCGTTCGTTGAATTCTAAATTTTAAAACCTATTAGTGGAATAATAATTTAAGAGTTAAATTGATTAGATCATTAAAGCAACTTGATTAAATTAGTTTAATTAAGTTAATTGGTTAGTAGAGACTAATTGGGATTAGTGAATAAAATTTTGAGAGTTAAAATTGGTTAGATCAGTAATCATCAACTAGTATTAATAAGGTTTGACTTTAGTCGAGCATAATCTAAGATTTATAAGATACTAGTAAGATAGAAACCTTACACTTCAAAATAGTGAGTGGGAGATGGGTATACGACAATATATCTCGCGATCTCCATTGTTATCCAGAAACATGAGATTCAATAGGCGCCTCGAGACGTCTTTGCTTTCGTCCCCCTACGGATGGTGTCCTTTTTGGGTCAATATCATGTTTGGATTCTGAAAGGATAGAGACTCTAGATGTATCTGGTGATTTGACCTACCCTACGGCGGCACTTCACTAGTTAAGTCCAAGGGTTTCGAAATAATGGGTCACACTCACAAAGGAATGATTAAGTTGTTAATCAAAGCTTCCTTGATCAAAATAACGGTAGTTGATTAATATAGGAATAAGAGTTATTTCAGATATATTAATCAATTGAGAATGTCTCAGTCTATCATACGAATACTTGACCTACCCTACAGTGATACTTATTTGTGGGATGATAGATAACCGTGGCATAGTAATTCTTTTAGGTTTCTAATTCATTATACATTGATCATGCATCATGTTTAATTTTATGCCTAAATATTTGCCAATTTTAATATGCGACGAATGAATGTTGAATGCACGTTTATTATTTTTCAGTCATGGCATCTACAATTATCTCAATTCTCAAACAACAAGAAAAATTAACCGGGGATAATTATGTTAAATGGAAAAGTGACATGAATGTTATTTTGATCTGCGAAGACCTTAAATTTGTCATAATGGAGGAATGTCCTCATGAGCCAGCACCAAATGCTGGCAGAGATGCACGTAATGCCTATAATAATTGGATTAAAGCTGATGAGAAAGCCTATAGCTATTTGATAGCATCCATGTCTGAGGTTCTTGCTGCACAGCATGAGCCTATGGCGACAACATCAATGATTATACAGTCATTACAGAACATGTTTGGGTAACCTTCAGACCGGCAACAACATGAGGCAATAGTCTCTGTATTGACTGCTAGAATGAAGGAAGGCACATCAGTCCGAGACCATGTGTTAAGGATGATGTCCCATCTTAATATGGCTGAAACTCATGGTGCACGTATCAATGTGAAAATCCAGGTGACAATGATCATGGAAACCCTTCCGAAGAGTTTCATGCAGTTTAAAAGCAACTGTTCTATAGATAAATTGACTTTTACGTTGACTGAACTACTAAATGAGCTCACCAATTACGAGTCCGTTATGAATGGTCCTCGTAGGTCCAATGCCAAGGCAAATGTTGCCAAATCTTCTAAATCTGCAAAGAAGAAGAAGAAAGGCAATTGGAAGGCAAAGCAAAACAATTGAAAAAGAAGAACAACAAAGGCTCTAAAGGAACCAATGCCAAAGGAAAATATTTCCATTGTGAACAACAAGGGCATTAGAAAAGGAATTGTCTGAAATACCTTGCTGAGCTTAAAAAGAAGAAAAATACAGGTAAATATGATTTACTTGTCATTGAGTCTCTTTTGGTGGAGGATGATAAATCCATATGGATTGTTGATTCTAGGGCCACTAACCATGTTTGTTATTCTTTGCAGCTACTTGACTCATGGAGCGACCTTGCTGAAGGTAGTTTTACCATGACAGTTGGGACAATGGATGCTTTTCAGCAAAAGCAGTAGGAGTTTCAAATTTGAATTTTAATAAGAGTTATTTATATTTGAATGGTGTGCTATATATTCCTCGTTTTCGCAGGATTTTGATTTATGTAACAAAACTTATGGAATGTGATTTTTCTATTTCATTTAATAATAAATCAGTTATTATTAGTAGAAATGGATTAAATATATGCATGGGAAACTCCGAGAATAATTTATATGTATTAAGGCCGTTAATGCATGAATCACTGCTTAATACTGAAATGTTAAGATTGAAAGATCTAAAACTAAACGGCAAAAGATTTCTCATGATTATACCTATTTATGGCACCTTAGACTTGGTCACATTAACCTTGACCAGATAGATAGACTAATTAAGAACGGAGTTTTAAATCAGTTAAGACTTGGTACTTTACCTATCTGTGAATCCTGTCTAGAAGGCAAAATGACTAAGAGACCTTTTACTGGAAAAGGGATAAGAGCCAAAGAAACACTTGAGCTAATACATTCGGATGACCGATGAATGTAAAAGCCCGAGGTGGTTATGAATACTTCATCACTTTCATTGACGATTATTCTAGATATGGGTATGTTTACCTAATGCAGCACAAGTCAGATACATTTAAAAAGTTCGAAGAGTATCGTACTGAGGTTGAGAACCAGTTAGGTAAAAACATCAAAATTCTACGATCAGATCGTGGAGGAGAATACCTTGATAGAGATTTTGAGGAATTCTTAGTTGAGCATGGAATTGTTTCACAGGTCACAACACCTGGAACACCACAACAAAATGGTGTTACAAAAAGGAGAAATCGCACCCCACTAAACATGATGAGATCAATGTTTAGTCATAGCACTCTACCTAGTTCATTTTGGGTGTATGCATTTCAAACTGCAATGTATATCTTGAATGTAGTTTCTTCTAAGTCTGTTTCTAAGACTCCCTAGAGTTGTGGAATGGTCATAAAGCTAGTTTGCGACATTTCCGCATATGGGGGTGTCCGGCCCATGTGCTAAAGAACAAGACTACTAAGTTGGAACCACGTTCAAATGTGTGCCTATTTGTAGGCTATCCTAAGGAAACTAGGGGTAGAATCTTTTATAGTCCATAAGATAATAAAGTATTTGTGTCGACAAATGCTACATTTATTGAGGAGGACTATATGAGAGAGTTCAAACCTCGAAGTAAAGTGTTACTTGCTGGTACGACTAGTACACCATTGTCAAATGTTGACAAAGACATAACACCTTCTACATCTGAAAGTCAGATGCAAGTTTATCAGGATACCATACCACCTAAACGTAGTGGGAGGGTTGTGAAACAACCTGAACGCTATCTAGGAAATGGAGAGGTGCAAGTTGTTGCATCTTGTGATGGTATAGATGATCCATTGACCTATCGTAGTGCAATGGAAGATACTGATAAAGAGGAATGGCTCTGATAAGCAGTAAATATATCAATATTTATCGTCCCTTTGACCTAATATTTTGTATAGTTTCTTGAGTTTTATGAATATTTTGATGTGTTTTGTGTTATTTTATAGATAATAAAAAACAGGACTCTCTGGAGGCAATTCGGGGCCAAAACAGCGGAAAACGGACAAAAAGGGCAAAAATGTAAATTTCCTGCTACAATGCGCCGTTTGCTAAAATGCGCAGCCTTTAGTTTGTGTGTGTTACTTTCTTTTATGTTTAATAATTAATTTCCTTTAGGGGAAAGGTGAAACCTTTAATATGATAAGGTAGATTAATCTCACTTGTTTTATAATATGGAAATTGTAATTTAATAATATGGATTAATGTTGATATCGCTTACATGGCTGGTTTTATTTATTGGACATAATGTGACACCGCCTATATGGTCGGTCTTTAGGTGACAAATGATTACCGCCTATATGGCTGGTTTATGGATAAATAATAACAACGTCTTTATAGCTGGTTTGACTTAATTAATCGGGTAATACCGACAATTTCTATATTATAATAAAGTGAGATTTCTACATTTGAAATATTAAAGGTAGATCCCATAACCCCAGTATTTTATTTTTTTTTCTAGGGAAGTGATGAAGCACAATATTCACAAGTTTAATAATTTATTTTCTTTATATATGTGTGATGCTTTGGCTTATTTATTGAATCTTAAGCTTAATGCTTCTTGTTGCTGATCACCAATAAGATTGATGTGGTAAACTTAAAACGAACTTGGAAAAGAGATTTTAGGTTTCAGCCTTAGATTCAATAGCTCACGATCTCACCTTAAATATTTCCTTCCAGGATAGGAATATACTTGTAGGGTGTGGGTAGCCACAATTGGAACTTGAACTTAATGAATTCGGAGTTTCTGAATAACATAGGAATATAGTTAATTGGGTTACTTGGGTGTTTGCATTCGACCATCGGAAGAGGCTTTTGCATATCTTCGTGTTTCAGGTTAATAACTGATTTATTACACATGTATAGGAGAATCAATTCATCATTAGAGTAACACTGGACGAATTCACAACCCTGGATGTTTTCTTTATTATTAATTTTCTTTGTTTATATATTTGTTTATTTTTTTATTTAGTTAAACCATCTTCAACCAACAACCAATCCTTTCTTACCTAAATTAGATACATGTAAATAAATAGCATCAATAATTAATAACATCGTATAAATTAAGTCCTTGTGGGATCGATATTTTTATACTATTAGAGCGATACGTGCGCTTGCGTTACGTGTGTGATTTCACTGATCAAGTTTTTGGCGCTATTCCCGGGGACTTATTTTCCTTGCGTTATTAATTTTGAAGCTATATATTTTATTTGTTTTCAATTTTCTTCAATATTTTTCTTTTATTTTATTTGTTTCTTTTATTTTCAGGTGGTTGAAAATGGATCCTTATTGGGCGATGGAAGCATTAAGAATTTTAAGAGGTGAAGATACACCCCAAATCAGGGAGACACAGTCCAGTTTTCTGAGGCCTGTTGTCCAGCCCAACAACTATCAGTGGATGTCAGAGAGAATAACACAACATTTGCTCAACCATTTCAAAGCAGAATAATAAGATGTGAGGTATGTGATGGTAACCACCCTAGCGATCATTACACATTCAACTACAATTCATGGTGGCAGAATTATCAGAGACCTTCATACACAGAACCGGTATACTTCACTGAATCTTATTATCCATCTTATCCATCATCAACCTACGATCTTCAAGAACCAGAACCATCAATGGTAGAATATTTGATGGACATGCTCAAGAAACAGGATGAACAATTTACTAACATGTTCGAAAAATCGTTCGAGATGTTTATGGAAAGGAAAGCTGAACTTAATGCAAAATTTCAGAGTCAAGCAGCAACCATACAAAGAACGACAGATCAAGTGAGACAATTAATTGAAAACCAGAGCTACATATCTCACGGAGCATTTTCAGATGACACTGAAGCAACCTTCGAGTTTCATGATGACACCTTAACAAGGGAGGAGGTTGAGATAAATGTATCAGTTCCGGAGCCCGAACTAGTAGAATATCAATTTGATCTGGATAATTATCTGATCACTAATTGCATCTGTGAGTAGAAACAAGCAGACGAGCTACCTATACCAACCACAGAGGATGAAGGCCTATAGACAAACATATTTTTACATCCTCAGATTGACACTTGTGGAGCATACATTACACAGATGTTGGAAGAAGAACTGAATGCAGAAATGATAAAATAAATCTGTGAAGAAATGGTGGAACAAGATGCAGGGAAAATACAAGAACAAATGTGAGAGCATAACAAGAATCTCATGACATCAGATGAGACATCACAGTATTGGGGAGTATAGATTGAAGATACCGCCCAGAAGTTTGACAGAATGACAGAACCTTTCAAGGTCAAGCACCATACGAGACCTCTTGATATTCTTTCTTTCCTTTCAGGAACCACTGGAGCGACATAGTTCAAGAAGGTGGCACGAGCACTGAGTCAGACAAAATTCTTTTAACCACCTTATTTTCGAAAAGATGCTGGAAAAGCAACGCATATGGCATTGTCATTTCCAGAACGTCCAAAGCCACACTGAAGCCTCCTTGAACGATAATCTTCAGACACGTCTGGCTGAAGATGATAAATTTAGCATTGGCGATGAGGCAACCCATGCAAATTTTTTATTTTTTATTTTTAATCTTATTTTATTTTTATATTTTGTGTACACATGTTGTAAAGTTTTGTGTGTTATTTTCTTGTAGGAAAAAGAACAGACGGAGCATTTAAGGCAAATCAAATCAATCTACCAGTAAAAACAGGAGCCATCAAAGAATGGTGTTTAACAAATCAAGCAATTTGCACGGTACTATTGTTCCATTCTTTTTACTTTGTTTTGTATTGCATTGGGATAATACTAAATTTAGGTTTGGGGGTGATTATTGTATGCTTTATCTTGTTATTTCCTACATGTTTTGTTTTATTTAATGCATGTTTTGTTTTTTGCTCGCTAACCAGTTGATGTCTTCTAAACTATTCTTTTTATTTTTAAGACATTGGGGACAATGTCTCAATTAGGTTGGGGGGATGGGATATTTGACTATTTGGTTTTTATTTTTTTTTTCTTTGTTGCGTTTTGTTATTTTTGGTTATTTTTATTTTTCTTTGTTGTTATTTTCTTACTTAGTTGTTTTGTTGTTTAGTTTGTTTTTAATTTTATTTTGTTAAGTTTTATTGTTAATTGACTAACCAAGTGAAATTGCAGTTCTGAGATAGCTGAGTAAGGAGTTTCCGCTCCTGAGACGTATCTCAAACTGATTTGTAACAAGTTAATTTTTGTTTATTTCCTTTTGAATTATATAATTTATGAATTCTCCATAATATTGATTAAATTTGATCTTCATATGCTCATTTGACAGGTATTATCAACATACACGGTAACATATGAACATGGGTTGTAAGTGAAAATTTTGTAATATTCAGTTCTCTAGTTTATTGGAGCCAGCACCTAAAGGCAGTCAAATATTTATAAAAAAAATATAATACTGACTAAGTTTTACTTAGTAACTGGACATCTTGCCTAACAATCAGTGACTGTTCGTGTCAAACGGTACTACTTGAGTTAGATAATAATTAAGCTTCTACTTAGTAACTGGACATCATGTCTGGCCAGTAGTGATTATTCACGTCAATTGGTAGAGCTTAATTAGTTTAATAAAGCTTTTACTCAGTAAGCTTTGATCAGTCACGTCAAACGGTAAAGGTTGATAAAAAAAGGAAAAAGATATAACGACCCCAAATATTTTAGTTTGACTAGGGATGCATGGGATTTTCTTTTCCGGGCTAATAAATAATTTTCGGGATCGACTTAGAGATAATGAATACCTACTTAATTTTTTAAGCCCAACTTTCCTTTATTTTTTTATAAGGCCCAACAACAAATTTAAAAGAAAAAAATGAAAGAAAGCCCAAGGCCCAACAAACTAAATTACCAAGACTTTTCTAGAATTTGATTAAGTAATGGTGAGAAAATAAAGAAAAAAAACAAAGGGGGAAAATCGTTTTCTTTATTTTTCCTTGGCCTTGCCGTGAGGAGTGAGGAGAGAAAGAGCGAGTTTACATTTTCTTGGCAATTTTTCTTAAGCTCAACAAGGGTAATCCATTCAAGCTAAACCAAGAAGAAGGAAAAAATGGATCAAATGGCATTATTAGGGAAGAAGAAGGTTGAATTGAGGTAAGAAACTTTTGAACCAAATCTTAAGTTATGAGTTATAAAGTTTGGGTGTTGGTAATATGTTGAGAATGTAGTAGTATTATGATTATTGAAGGTTGTTGGTTTAAAATTTCATGTTTGGAAAACCTTTGATTTTCTATTCTAGTTAGGGCTTTATGTAAAGATTTAAGAGATTTTGGTGTTGTTGGGATATTGGAAACATAGTATAATGATAAATTATTTACTGGAAGTGCTTGGGATTATGTTGAAATGAGATTTGAGGGCTAACAATGGAAGAAACAAATTATGGTCCTAGAAACATCGACGCGTCGTGACGCGTGAAACTTCGCGTCGCGATGCACAGAAGGTAGAAGCTTGATTCTAAGCTGATGAGGTCGTGTCGCGACGCGAGTGGGCCTGCGTCACGACGCGCACCCAAAACTAGAACCTGTGTTTTAGCTATTCGCGTTTTAAAATTTTTACTTGTTTAATACTTCAAGGGATATAAGACAGTCTATGAATCCACATTTAGATTAAAGCATATAGGCACGGCACTTATGAGGGGATAATTCAACTAGATTAAGGAACTTAATCTAATTTCGAACCATATTTTATAACTTATGATTCTAACTCGGATTATTCCATATAGATACTCATCAAGAACCGCGTTCTTCCCCAGCGACGTGAAGGAGACTTGACCGTACTTCAAATTATGAGTGGAGATTTTTCTTTCAAATTGATTTATATTACTTGTTATTGATCAAGATTTTTTTCGAGATTTATTTTTAAAAGCTTTAGTGCATTAGTCTTATTGATTATCAGTTACTTCTTATGTAAGATTGTTTTGAAAGTTTTAAGATTTAAAAGCATAAGTTTTATGTTTTTCAAGGCATGGGGGAAAAACCCACCTCAGCTCTAACTTATGGAATTGACGGACAGAGAACGTGTGCACACGTAGTTCAGGGCTAGGGGGACGGCGATACGTAACACCCATAGACCCTAGTTTTAGGGTCAGGTAGTAGCATGGATTAGCACTACCGACTCTAGTTCAGTGGCTTGGGGGACGGCAATACGTAACGCCCCAAGACCATTAGTTAGGCGTATGGGGGGACGATGATACGTAACGCCCTCATGCGTCAGGTTTTCTACTGTACCAAAGATTTATACAGAAAGTATTTTTGAAAAAGATTTTCTCAAGTTTTAAAGTAAAGAACCAGTTTCCAAACAAGAAATTCAGAAGAGTTTTAAGACTAAATGATTTTAAACAGTTGCACTGATTCTGTTTCTTTGTTTTTGTAGCTCCACTTACTGAGTTCCATAGGACTCACCCCCTACCACTTCCCAGTTCTTTTGCAGGATTCGTCTTTTGGTGAGCCACATGCTATTTTGGAGACCTAGTTCGAGGACAAGTGTTAAGCTGCAGTCACTAGTCATGGGGTCCATCTTTCCAGATCTATATTCATGTAGAATGTAGTTCTCTGGGATGTCATTTTTTCATATCATAACATATATTTGATGATGTATATATACTACATATATTTTATACACTTTCAGACATGTATATATGCATATATTTGGTTTCATGATCTCGCACTTAAGTTTATTTAAGTTTTTAAGTTTACATGCGTGTTTGATTATAAAATTGCATTGCATTAAGATAAGAACAAGTGTTTTAGTGCATGAGTTAGAGCCTTAGGTGACAATGTGATCTGTTGTTTGCCGGTATCATTTTCGTACTTGGGATGTTACAAAGATGGTATTCGAGCATGTTCTAGGGAGTCAGTGACTGCAGTAAGGGAGTAGTAGTGGCTTGTACATGTAGTATTCCGGGGGTACTACTATATATGAGTGGCTGTTTACTCTAGTATCCTTTTGTCTTGAGGCTTGTCTTATTCTAATTACTTATAATTCCTTTACATGTAATCGACCATTTTTTTCTCTTAATTTCTTAGATTTCCATGCCACCCAAGGGAAGAACCAGAGTCAGTGGTAGACCCAGGCATGGTAGGGCACCTCAAAGCATAGATCCATATCAGAGATCAGTAGTACCTCCCAATGAGATAGATAAGGGGCAAGGAGTGGAGTCTGTACATGAGAGTGTTGTGGGGGAAAGTAGAGCAGCACCAGTGGTTCAGCCTAATGACCTAGTAGTTGTGGGTTTACAGCAGATCAGCAGTCAGTCAGTAGCAGCTTTAGCCTAGTTGATTACCCATCAGCCACAACCACCAGGCCCATATTCGAGAGCTGCAGAACCCACAATTCATGTTCCACCACCACCAGTTTGAGTATCAATGGCTCACCAAACAGTAGTTCCTCCAAATATACCAGTCCCTACTACATTCCGAGCCGGACCTTCTGTTATACCTCATGAGCTACGTCCAGTGACGGTTCAAGTTATGCAGCGACAAGAGCTATTGGTATCTTTACATGAATTCCAGAAGCTTCATCCTCCCACGTTCTCGGGAGTAGAGACCACCCCTGATTCTTGTGGTTTCATCGAGGAATCAGACTGAATATGTACAGCTTTGGGGTGTTCTACAGAGAGCACAGTGGAGTTAGTTAGTTTTAGCTGAGAGATGTCGCCAACACATGGTTTATGTCTTTTCAAGATGGTCGGTGACGAGAGGCTCCTCATCTGACATGGGTTGAGTTTAGTGCGACTTTCTTGTCCAGATTTTTACCACAGAGTATCAGAGATGCCAGGGCCCGAGAGTTTGAACAGCTGGTATAGGGAAAGTAGATGACAGATTCCGAGTATGATTTACACGAATGTCTCATTATGCCCCACATTTAGTCAGTACATAGGAAATGAAGGTGAAGAGATTTGTAAATGGGCTTCGAGATTACATATTTCGCTCCATTCACTTCATATAGGCCACTACTTACACTCAAGTTTTAGATGCTGCCTTGCGATTTGAAGCACGGGCTAGGGAGAGACAAGAAGAAAGAGAGTCTCGAAAGAGACCTAGATCAGAGGAGAGGGTTAGGCCTTAGCAGAGTGGGCCTAGTAGACAGCAGCAGGTGTCAACTTTGCCTACTGGACGTAGGGACATGGGTTCAGTTCAAGGAGGTCAGGATCGTAGGTCGGCTCAGAGTGTCGCCTCTCGTGCAGTTTCTTCTCCCTCAGTAGCCCAGCCTGGGCAAAGCTTACCATTATGTTCGATATATGGACCAACACATTCCAGGACTTGTCGATCTGGGAGTAGAGGTTGTTATCGTGTGGAAAAATGGGCCATTTGAAGAGAGACTGTCTGGTACCAGCAGAGCAGTTGCCATCTTTCAGTGACGTAACATGTACACCCCAGCCCCAGCCTAACAGAAGTGTAGGAGGAGGAGAGCAGAGGCCAGTGAGTAGATGACATGCAGTAGGAGGTAGATGGCAGTTAGTTGGTGATCGGGGACATGCTTCCTCCAACAGAGTTCAGGGCAGGGTGTATGCACTCACCCCCAGGAGGCGCATGCATCCAATGTAGTTGTCACAAGTACATTGTTGATCGATTTTGTGCAAGCGAGGGTGTTATTTGATTCGGGTGTTATACATTCTTTTGTGGCACCGTGTTTTGTGACTCAGATGGGTAGGGACACCGAGCCTTTATATTCTGATCGGTGAAATCACACATGTAACGCAAGCGCACGTACCACTCAAGTAGTATAAAAATATCGATCCCAAGAGGACTTAATTTCTATTGTTGTTATTAATTATTGATTCTATTTATTTACATGTATCTAATTAAGGTGAGAAGGGAATGATCGATGATTGGTTGGTTGAATGTGAATTTGCTAAATAAATAAATAACACAAAATAAAATACAAAGGAAAATAAACAAATGACACAAATATCTAGGGTTGTGATTCCACACAATATTATTCTAATGATGAATTGATTCTCTTATATATATGTAATAAATCAGTTGTTAACTTGGAACACGAAGATATGGAAACGCATCTTCCGATGGTCAGATGCAAACACCCAATTAACTATATTCCTATGTTAACTAAGTTACTCGAATTCTTTAAGGTCAAGTTCTAATTGTAGCTACCCACGGCCGATAGGTATATTCCTATCCTGGAAAGAAATCTCTAAGGTGAGATTGTGAGCTATTGAATCTAAGGCTGAAACCTAAAATCCATTTTCCAAGTTCATTTTAAGTTTACCATATCAATCTTATTGATGATCATGCAACAAGAAGCATTAAGCTTAAGATTCAATAAACAAGCCAAAGCATCACACATATATAAAGAAAATCAATTATTAAACTCTTGAATATTGTGTTTCATCACAACCCTATCATAAAAATAAAATACTGGGTTTAGGGGATAAACCTTTAATATTTCAAATGTAGAAATCTCACTTTATTATAATATAGAAATTGTCAGTGTTATCCAATTAAGTCAAACCAGCCAAAAAGGCGGTGTTATTATTTGTCCATAAACCAGGCATATAGGCGGTAATCATCTATGACCTAAAGACCGACCATATAGGCGGTGTCACATTATGTCAAATAAATAAAACCAGCCATTAAGGCGGCATCAAATTTAATCCATATTATTAAATTACAATTTCCATATTATAAAATAAGTGAGATTAATCTACCTTATCATATTAAAGGTTTCACCCTTCCCCCAGCAGAAATTAACTACTAAACATAAAAGAAAGTAAAAACACAGAAAGTATTATTACTAAAAATAAAAATATATAATAAAAATACAGAAAATAAACACACAAGAGACAATCCTCAAGTTCTTTAATAGAAACCTCAAGGAAAGTATGAAATTTACAAATGAAATGGCTTCGTATTTATAGGCAAAATTTGGCTCCACCAATTTCTCCACAAATTTCTCCACCAAACATGGCACCAAATCCTCCACCATGTTTGATGGAAGTTTGACAATTTCCATTTTTTTTTTGTTTTGAAAATGACTTTAATAATTGCACATAACACACTTACAGATATTTTATCAATTTCCGTCATGACAACTTCAGAATTCGAAATTATTATGAACGTCCAAGTTGTAGATCATTGAGTTTTCTTTAATCTGGAACTTGAATCACCTCAATCCGATATCGGAGTAGAACTTATGGCTAAAATATGAAAATTACGCAAAGCTAAAATTTTCGAAATTGTACTTCGTTAGAATGCCATTTCAAGTTTCCAACCTCTAAAATCCAAATTTCAAGTACATTTTTTGCCCTTATTTGTTCCATATTTTGTCCTGATTGATTCCATTGAGTCCTGATTTTATTTTATCTGCAAAATAAACTAAAACACATCAAAACGTTCATAAAACCCGAGAAACCATAGAAAATAATAGGTCAAAAGGGCGGTAAATAGTGATATATTTTCCGCTCATCACACCCCCAAACCTAACATTTTGCTAGTCCTCGAGCAAAACAAAAAAATAAAATAAAATAAAAAACTTTAAAATAAAATTAAAATAAGCCACTTTCGTAGGGATCACGGTTGCATTTAGCGTATGCAACAAGCCTTTAAACCCCTAGATGTCCCTAGTGGACGAGTTGTAGTCTCGTGAGGGCTTACAGTGACGATACCGACAAACGTCAATGAAATGCACTCAAAATAAAAAAAGAAAAAAGGAAAGAAAGAAAAAATAAAATAAAATAATAGTTATATATACAATGTCCTCACAAAATGTCTAGCAACAAAGTTAAAGAAACCTTCAAAATGCAAACTACAACTAAAATCCTTTCCTTTGAAAAAAGTATCTAAATCAAACTCTGAGTGTATGTGTGTGAATAGCCCTGAAAACAGCTTCGATTCTAAGTTATTAAATAGATGAGTTTGTCTCAATTCTCCGTAGTTAATGGGTCAAACCAACCTAATGATGAATTGATTCTCTTATATATGTGTAATAAATCAGTTTCTTAACCTGGAATATGAAGATATGCAAAAGCCTCTTCCGATGGTCAGATGCAAACACCCAAAATAACTCAATTAATCATATGTCTATGTTAACCAAGTTACTTGAATTCATTAAGTTCAAGTTCCAGTTGCGGCTACCCCTGCCCGACATGTATATTCTTATCCTGTAAGGAAATCTACCTAAGAGTCATTTACCCCAAGGTGAGATCGTGAGCTATTGAATCTAAGGCTGAAACCTAAAATCCCTTCGTCAAGTTCATTTTAAGTTTACCCCATCAATCTTATTAATGGCCAGTTAACAAGAAGCATTAAGTTTAAGATTCAATAAACAAACTAAAACATTAAACATAATATAATTAAATCAATTATTAAACTCATGAATATTGTGTTTCATCACTTCCCTAGAATAAAAATAAAATATTGGGGTTATGGGATCCACCTTTAATATTTCAAATGTAAGAATCTCACTTTATTATAATATAGAAATTGTCAGTGTTATCCAATTAAGTCAAACCAGCCATAAATGAGTGTTATTATTTGTCCATAAACCAGCCATATAGGCGGTAATTATTTGTCACCTAAAGACAGACCATATAAGCGGTGTCACATTATGTCAAATAAATAAAACCAGCCATTAAAGCGGTATCAACTTTAATCAATATTATTAAAGTGTAATTTCTATATTATAGATTAAGTAAGATTAATCTACCTTATCATAGTAAAGGTTTCAACTTTCCCCTAGCTGAAATTAACTACTAAACATAAAAGAAAGTAAAAACACACAAACTATTATTACTACTAAAAATAAAAATAAAAATACATTATAAAACTACTAAATAAAACACACAAGATACAATCTTTAATTCTTATTCAAGAAACCAAGGAAAGTATGAAATTTACAAATGAAATGGCTTGGTATTTATAGGCAAAATTTTGCCTCCACCAATTTCTCCACCAATTTCTTCACCAAACATGGCACCAAATCCTCCACCGAACATGCAAGCATGTTTGGTGGAAGTTTGACAATTTCCATTTTTTTTTACTTTTTTTTTTGTTTTTGAAAATGACTTTAATAATTACACATAACACACTTACGGAGTTTTTATCAATTTCGGTAATGAAAATTTCAGAATTCGAAAATCTTATGAACTTCAAAGTTGTAGATCTTTGAGTCTTATTTAATCTGAAACTTGAATCATCTCAATCTGATATCTGAATAAAATGTTATGGCCAAAATACGACAATTGCGAAAAGTTGAAATTTTCGAAATTGTACTTAAGTTAAAACGTCATTTCAAGTTTCCAATCTCCAAAATCAAAATGTCAAATCCAATTTTTGCCCTTATTTATTCCACATTTCATCCTGATTGATTCCACTAAGTCTTGATTTTATTTTATCTGCAAAATAAACTAAAACACATCAAAAAGTTCTTAAAACTTGAGAAATTATACAAAATATTAAGTAAAATGGGCGGTAAATATTGATATATTTTCCGCTCATCATACCCCCAAACCTAACATTTTGCTAGTCCTCGAGCAAAACAACAAAATAAAATACAATAAACAATTAAAATTAAACTAAGCCACTTTCGTAGGGATCACAGTTGCATTTAGCGTATGCAACAAGCCTTTAAACCCCTAGTTGTCCCTAATGGACGAGTTGTAGTCTTGTGAGGGCTTATAGTGACGATACCCACAAACATCAATCTAATGCACACAAAAGAAAAATGATCAAACAAGTTAGTGACTGAACAAATGAAAACTCTTATCTAAGTTAAAAATTATTTTCTTTCTTTCTAAATTACCAAATAAGTAAATTCTCCGATTATTTTTACCATTCTCCATAAACACAACCAACAAGGTATTAATCAAATCATTGTGCACACAATATTCTTAAGTGTAGTTGAAAAGAAAGTAATATTTTTGTCCTGAAGTTATATCAGAATTCACACCTTTTTTTAGCAATGGAAGTTTTTTTTAATTTATTTACAACATCTTCAATCCATGTAGCGAGCTTTGAGACAGTGACTCCCAAGCCAGTTGGCTTTAGGGCACTAGGTGTTAAGACATCCTTACAGACTTAATTACTCAGATTTCAGATATCTCTCTCGGTTTGTTTTACAACATCTTTAATCCATGTAGCGAGTTTTGGTCCAGTGACTCCCAAACCGGTTGGCTTTAGGGCACTAGGTGTTAAAACACCCCTACAGACTTAATTACTCGGATCTCAAATTTTTTTATTATTCCATCGCTTTTTAGATGCTTCCTCTAATTAAACTATAGCACTGAATATTACAAACTTTTCACTTACAACTCATGGTCGTATGTTACTATGCATGTTGATAATACATGTCAACTGAGCATATGAAGATCCAATTTAGTCAGTATTATGGAGAATTCACAAATTAAATAATTCAAAAGGAAATAAACAAAATTAACTTGTTACAAAATAAGTTGAGATACGTCTCAGGAGTGGAAATTCCTTACACAGCTATCTCAAACACTATTCCACCTGATTAGCCAAGTTAAAAAACACAAAAATCACAAAAATATTTTTTATTTTTATTTTTATTTTTAATTTTTGAAAATTTTTGACTAAAAATCAAATAAAAACAACATAATGAAAAATAAAAACAAGATACTAGTCAACTATTCCTCTCCCCCAAACCTAATTGAGACATTGTCTCCAATGTCTAAAAAAGTAGAAGAATAGTTTAGAAAACAGTACCTGGTTAGCTGAAATTCTACATCTAAAAAGAAAATTAAAGATTAAAATCCAGATTTATATGACGCTCTTTACCACAATCATTATCGGACCAGTTTATCTTGGAAATGATATGGTCAATTTGTGGTTCAAAGGCTAAGAGTTGGTCAATTAAATCATGGTTGTTCTGGCAATGAAGAGGATATCTTTTACAGGTTTTGAAACGAATCCATCTCCCTGAGCATCATCAAGAAAAACACAAACATCTAGGGTTGTAATTCCACACAATATTATTCTAATGATGAATTGATTCTCTTATAAATATGTAATAAATCAGTTGTTAACCTGAAACAAGAAAATATACAAACGCCTCTTCCGATGGTCAGATACAAACACCCAAAGTAACCTAATTAACTATATTCCTATGTTAACTAAGTTACTCGAATTCATTAAGGTCAAGTTCCAATTGTGGCTACCTACGCCCGACAGGTATATTCTTATCCTAGAAGAAAATCTCTAAGGTGAAATCGTGAGCTATTGAATCTAAGGGTAAAACCTAAAATCCATTTTTCAAGTTCATTTTAAGTTTACCACATCAATCTTATTGGTGATCAGGCAACAAGAAGCATTAAGCTTAAGATTCAATAAACAAGCCAAAACATCACACATATATAAAGAAAAACAATTATTAAACACGTGAATATTGTGATTCATCACTTCCCTAGAATAAAAATAAAATGATGGGGTTAGGGGATCCACCTTTAACATTTCAAATGTAGAAATCTCACTTTATTATAATATAGAAATTGTCAGTGTTATCCAATTAAGTCAAACCAGCCAAAAAGGCGGTGTTATTATTTGTCCATAAACCAACATATAGGCGGTAATCATCTGTCACCTAAAGACCGACCATATAGGCAGTGTCACATTATATCAAATAAATAAAACCATCCATTAAGGCAGTATCAACTTTAATCCATATTATTAAATTACAATTTCCATATTATAAAATAAGTGAGATTAATCTTACCTTATCATATTAAAGGTTTCACCATTGCCCCATCGGAAATTAACTACTAAACATAAAAGAAAGTAAAAACACACAAACTATTATTACTAAAAATAAAAATACATAATTAAATTACAGAAAATAAACACACAAGATAAAATCCTCAAGTTCCTTAATAGAAACCTCAAGGAAAGTATGAAATTTACAAATGAAATGGCTTGGTATTTATAGGCAAAATTTTACCTCCACCAATTTCTTCACCAATTTCTCCACCAAACATGGCACAAAACATGGCACCAAATCCTCCACCAAACATGCAAGCATGTTCGGTGGAAGTTTAACAATTTCCATTTTTTTAACATCATTCCTCACATCAAAAATAGCTGTAGACAAAAATAGATATTCAGGTAAATGGTCATTCATCAACCACAAATTATTTTAACTAGTCACTTTGTCAATTCCTTATTATATTCTAACTGCCACAGAACTATTTTTTAAGTGCATATGAGCCTGACCTAGATATTAGGTTTAAAGTGTAGGATAAAAGTGAAATAAGCATTTAACTTTTCCTAGAACTTTTTACTAAGACAAACAATCTCATCATTAGACTATATATATTTTTTATTTTTTATTTTATTTTTTTTATTTTTAAATAAAGCATGTAGAAATTAAAACACACAAAACATGCAAAACACACGACATGCAAAGAATAAAAACATGCAGGAAAGAAAAAATTTGACGGAGAAAACAAATAAACATAAACAACCTCACCCCCAAACCTAGACCTAGCATTGTCTCTAATGCATTACAAAACAAAAGAATGATAAAAGAACAATGTTACCTTGATTTCTTTTAGGGGCCATCTAACTTTTTTTTGGGCAAAATCGAGTCATGTGTTGAATATATCCACTAGGACGCGTATCAAGAGTTGACTCCTTACTACTCCGCCGTCTCTACTGAATTGACTTTTTAACTTCACACGATTTTGTCAAACTTTATTCTGTGATAACCTCATTTTCACTCGTTTGCTTTGCTTTAAGTGCTCTGTCTATGTTTTTCCCTGCAAAAATAACACACAAAATTAAAAACTCTACAACATGTAAACACAAAAAAAAAAATTAAATAAAAATAAAAATTTTACCTGGGTTGCCTCCCTACTAGCGCTAAATTTATCGTCTTCAGCCAGACGTGACTGAAGTCCATCCGTCAAGGAGGTTTCAGCGTGGTTTTGGACGTCCGATTAAAGACAATCCAATGAGCGTTGCTTTTGAAGGGTATCTTCCAACAGTAAAGTGGCAAAAAGAATTTTATCTCATTTAGTGCTTGTGCCACCTTTTTAAACTTTTTCGCTCCAATGGTTCCTGAAAAGAAAGAAAGAAAATCATGAGGTCTAGTATGGTGCTTGACTTTGAATGAGAGTTCCATTCTGTCAAGCTTCTGGGCGGTGTCTTTGATTTGTACTCCCCAACACAGTGATGTTTCTCTTAAATGCATGAGATCTTTAATATGGTCAGACATTTGCTCATCTATCTGCTCTGCATCTTGCTCCATCATTTCTTCACATATGTATTTTAAAATTTATGTATTTAGCTCTTCATCTATCATCTGTGAAATGCATGCTCCATAAGTGTCAACCTGAGGATGTAAAAATATGTCTGATTGTAGGCCTTTATCCTCTGTGGTTGGTATGAATGGCTCGAGTAGCTCTTCTTCAAACATATATGCAATGCATGCTCTAAGATCTTCATTTTGAGGATGCAGAGTTTCATCTTCACTTGTTGGTGTAGTTGGTACAAAAATTTCTACTTTTTGTTCCTCATCAGAGTCCGATGAATAATAAAGATCAAATTGAGATTTTGCTGGTTCGGGCTTCGGAACTGATACCTCAGATTCTTGATACTGCTCAGCCTCTTCCCCTATTAAGGTGTCATCGTGAAATCCTTGGTCCTCGAAGGCTTCATCGGTTTCATTTGAAAATGTTTCGAGAGGTATATAGCTCTGGTTTTATGTTAATTGTCTCATTTGATCTGTCGTTCGTTGTATGGATGCCGCTTGACTCTGAAGGGTTTCTATTTGACTCTGAAACATTGCATCTAACTTTTCGTCTTGTTTCTTGAGCCAATAATTGAGCATGTCAATCACATGATCTTCCTCTGATAGTTCTTGTTCTTGATGAAGATTGTAGGTGGATGGTGGATAAGATGGAGAATAAGATTCAATGAAATATGCTGATTCATCATACCATGAAGGATTCTGATAGTTCTGCCACCCTGAATTGTAGAGGTATATGCATTGATCGCTCGGGTGGTTACCATCACATATTTCACATCTCCTCATTGCGTTCTGAATGTTAGTGTTTCTAGAACATGCCCCCGATCTCTAAGCGTGATTCATGTGTGAATTTTACAAAGGAAGTTGCGGAATACTACATGGTTTGGTATGGATGAATTTGAAAACTTTTTCTTTGAAGATGGAAGCTCCAAGCCCTCTTTGAGTGTTTTCCAACACTTGGGTGAGTCTCCATATCACCTTGTTTGACTCCTTAATGTGCTAGCATATAGAATTTTGTAACAAAACTCCATGGGAGAAGCATGAAGCTCACGGCTTCAAGGAGAAAAGAAGAGAGATGGTTGCTGTGAATAGTAACTCATTACACTTCTAATGTTGACCAAGTTAATTTATAGTGAGGTTGAGTGTTTGTATTGGTTTGAGTGTAGTATAAGCAAAGCCAAGCTTACTTTTAATAAATCAAACCCATAAATCATGCCTAACTACTTCCATCATTAGTCAAACTCAAACAAATGGTGTAAGTGAAGTGGGCCCCACCACTTTTAAATTCCAAATTTAAGTCGGCTAACTTAACACGCAACTTCGCTCGGGCCCGGGTTCGTTTAATTCTGAATAAATGAATTTTCCGTTGCGACGTAATTAAATCTAATTTAAATAATTAATAATGCCTAGCAAAATTATTACGAAAGTCGCTTGTGAATTAATTCTAAATTAATTCGTTTGCCCGAATTAAAATCCAATTTTAATTCCGCTTTGAAATTCGATTTCATTTAATATATCCAATATATTATTTTAACCCAATTAAATAAATTAAATAGTAAAATCCAATTTAACTATTAAATTTACTTTGCCGATTAATTCTAAATTAATCGCTTTCTCTCTTCTAGTCGAATTAATCCCAGATTAATTCTTGCCGTAATTAATCCTATATAATTGTTCTCTCTCTCTCATAATTAATCCTAGATTAATTCTGTTCCAGTCAAATGTCATCGGTGAATCTTTGGGAGGCGACCCAAGAGATTCCTGGATATGTTGGCAGTGAATACGGTCATCGGACTATCCGAACACGTGCGTACCTTGTACCACGTTCTTACCGATTTACAACATATGGTTGGCTTCTAGAAAAGCACCGTGCCTACCCAATTCTCCAGAAATATTCTTTTAAGGAATATATATCTATATCAGGCGTAGTATACATAGTATTGCGTATTACGATCCAGTATCGGATGTCACATGCTAGGCCTGGGGGCGGGAGTTGTGTCTGCCCCGGACGAAGCATATATCGGATCACTAGAAACTAGTCTCTTTATGATCTGAAATTCATGACCTAGTCATACTTTCCCGATGGCTATAGCATTATAGAGTACCGGTTATGTATCCATGCGTGATCATAATCTCCATATGACTGAAGTGATATTTCCATCTTGACATCACACCCAATACCCTATGATTCTCAGTATACCCAGAAGAGGCGTACACAGAACCTGTTAAAGCCCCGACGACCAAAACCAAAGTATACTGATTGTCGCAAGTATTAGCGATGCAAGTCTCAGGTTAAACCATATACACCTACCCTGATAACAGATTCCCATAGACACATAGTCATACTACCATAGGATTCCGAGAGGTCTATCCAGAGCGAAGCTATTCCTGTACCATCGGCAAACAGAACCTCCTATCACACTTACATGAGTATCCAATACCCAAATATATGAGAACTATGCTGTTAAGCTTCCATAACGTTCACAAGTGTGATACTAGCCTATTCCGCATTATCGATGTCCAGTCTCGGTAATACTACGACTACAGATATTTAATGATTAAACCTTCGTGGATTAATATTGTCTCATATCTTATTAATCCGGTACTAATCATATGGACTTTTATCATTTATATATCCAGGTAATCCAATTACAAATGATAAAAGAGCAATTTCCTTTGTCACATAGTTAATTTTGTACAAGAACACCATGTTCTTTACAAAATAGTGATGCTATGGGTCATAATTGTCCAACAATCTCCCACTTGACCTATAGCCAATCACCCAAGTGTCTAACACCTAAAATATGTACGGGTCGCTCAAACTTCTGCTGAGAAATAGCTTTCGTCAGCAGATTTGCAAGGTTATCATCTGATGTGATTTATTCGATCATCACATCGCCACGATGTATGATCTAACAAATCAGATGAAACAGTTGAAGTACATACTTGGATCGTTGATGAGACCGCGGTTCCTTAGCCTGTGCTATAGCCCAGCCCAGCTGCTAACAGAACTACTCCTAATCCAATTAGGAATTTATAGATCCAAAAAGCTTCTTTTGCTGCCTCAGCTGCAATAATATTCCGCTTTTATTATTTAATCGGCAACAATATCTGCTTGGCAGATTTCCAGCTCATTGTTCCGTTATTCAAACTAAATATGTACCCTTATTGCAACTTATAGTCGTCTTTCTCGGTTTGGAAACTTGCAGCGGTGAACCCAATCACCTCAAGTTCTCCGTTCCCCATATTCTTGGAATGCATCCTTAAGTTCATCCAAGATACTCAAGGATGTTCTTTACTTCAATCCAGTGACCATCACCTGGATGGGCCTGATTGTGACTACATATGTTCAAAGCATATGAGACATCAGGTTGCGTACAGTTCATAACGTACGAGCTCTGGGAGAGTGTCAGCAGCTTTCTAGATCTATCCCAGTAGAAATTTATTCCTAGAATAAAGCCTGCTTCTCCCAGGTTTTTCATGGAGAATTTTATGAAAGCCAAGCTTTCACCGATTATCATATGGGAACGTTATTACCGAGAAGCAATACATCATCAACTTTTAGGACAATAATTGTTAGTGCGCTCCCACTAACCTTCTTATATACACAAGAATCATCTTCATTTTGAATTAAATCATATACCATTATGATTACATCAAAATGATGGTTCCAAGAATTCAATGCTTGTTTCAATCCATTAATGGATCAATTTAACTTGCAAGCCTTGTTTGCATGTTTTGGCACGACAAAACCGTCAGGATGTTGCATACAAATATCCTCCAAAAAGTTTCCGTTAAGGAAATCGATTTTGGCATTCAGCTGTTATATTTCATAAACGAAATATGCAGCATTAGCAATCATTATCCGAATGGATTTAATCATGGCAACAGGTGAAAAAGTTTCATCGTAGTCAACACTATGTCGTTGACGATACCCTTTCTTTACAAGCCTAGCTGCATACATTTGTATGTTGCCATCCATGTCTGTCTTCCTTGAAGACTATTTGCAACCAATAGGTTTCACGCCTTCTGGTGCAACAACCAGTGTCCAAAGTTGGTTGGTATACATGGAATCCATTTCGGACTTTATGGCACTTTGCCATAAAATAAGTCGATACCTTGTATCACTTCCTCATACATAGTCGGTCCATCTTCCCCAATAAGATTAATATCTACATGAGGTGAGATCAGAAACCCATACCTCCCAGGTTGTTTTCTGACTCTCTCCGACATATGCGGTTCTTGTGTATTCGAAGATTATAGTACAGTTTCATCCCTGATGAACTGTTCATGTTCCGTAAGGGATCAGTGCCTGGAATAGTATCACTCTGATTTTCATCGAGTTTTACTTTCTTCCCACTTACCACTGCATTTAGAAATTTCTTTTCAAAGAAAACCGCATGGAGAGCAACAAATACATTGTTCTCTTGTGAGTTGTATAAGTACTATACTTTGGTTTCCCTAGGATAACCTACAAATAGGCACTTATCCGATTTGGGTTCTAGTTTGGTATCATCCAAACGTTTAGAGTATGCCCAGCATTCCCAAATCTTTTCAGGAATGAGAAACTCGGTTTCTTTCCTGTTCATATCTAATATGAAGTCTGTCTAACAGATTTTCATGGAACCTTATTCAAAATAAGTATTGCACTGTTTAATGCGTATCCTCAGAAGGAAATTGGTAGCTCAGAGCGACTCATCATTAACCTTACCATGTCCAACAAAGTTCGGTTTCTCCGTTCGGACACATCGTCCAACTGAAGTGTTCCAGGAGGAGTCCACTGTGAAAGAATACCATACTCTTTTAAGTAATCTTGAAACTCATATGTTTAAGTATTTTCCACTACGGTCCAACCGTAATATCTTAATACTTTTGCTCATCTGTTTTTATACTTCGTGTCGAAACTCTTTGAATTTATCAAAAGTTTCTGAATTGTGTTTCATAAGATACACATAACCATAAAGCGATGCCACATCCGTAAAGGTTACGAAGTATTCATATTCATCTCTAGCCTAGCTAGACATGGGCCCACATACGTCACCATGAACGAGGGCTCACAGATCGGTGGCCTGTACACCTTTACCATGTACAAGGTGTTTTAGGCACTTTGTCTAATAAACAAGATTCGTAGACATCATTTGAATTAGGATCAAATCCGTCCTAGTATCCATTCTTCGAAAGTGTGGATATACGAGTCTTGTTAATGTGTCACAGACAACAATGCCACAAATAAGTCTCATCTGATTTACTCAGTTTGAGCTTTTTGTTTGTCATGTTATATGTTTGAGATTCATTTATATTCGAAATATAAATATTGTTATTCACATCTAATGTGTATATCTCAATATCATCTTTATGAACAAAACACCCAGTGTTCTGGAACATAAAGGTTTACCCGCAACGGGTTAAACTAGATATAAGATAATGTTTTTAGTCAAACTAGGTACATTATAACAGTCTCCTAATTTAAGTACATGCCCCAAGGGCAGTTCCAAAACTTAGGTTTTTACGACCAAAACGTCGTCTCTCGTCCCGTTTCCGACTCGCAGGTCAATCTCATCTGAGGCCAGTCTCCTACTAATCAACAGATTCTGTATATCAGTACATATATTTATGTACCACATGCAGTATCAAAAATCCAATATTTAAAACTAGTTGTGGACATGTTTATAACAAACATACATGAAGCCGGAGCCTTGCCCCACCTTCACTTCCTTCATGTCTGCCTTGTCCATACTGCAGTCACGCTTCCAGTGACCTCGTTTGCCACAGCTTAGGCAGACATCTTGTGATATGTCCTTTGTCTTCCCAGAAGACTGTGACGATTTAGCCTTGCCCTTTTCTTCACACCCCTAGAAGCCTTCGCCAAGCCTTGGCCTTCTGGAATGTCGAAGTAAGATGCGCCTTGCACTTCTTGCCTTTTAGAAGCTCTAGCCATGCTTCATTGATCATAGCCATTAACTCTCCAAGAGTTCTCTATTGGTTCATCATGAACCCGCCCCAGCATTCGGGCAGAGACTGTAAGATCAAATCTATGAAAGTCTCAGCCTCATAGGTAATGCCCAGCTTACCTAGCTGTTCGATGTCAGCAATCATCTACGACACCTAGTGCTCGACAGATGTACCCTCTGACATACGAGAGCGTAAGAGCTTCTTTTGCAATTCATACTTCTAAGATCTAAGGTTAGATCTATGAAGTTCCTTTAATTTCGACATCATGGTATAAAGATCTAATCCTTAGTTCCGATGACGAAATTAAAGAGTCATTGCAACAAGCATAACAGATTGAGCATTAAAGTTATCATCACGATGAGTCTTCCTAAGCTCATGATCTACTATTTGCTCAACTCTGGGCTCAGGCTCGAGAGATTTCTCTATCAAATAGAGTAACTTCTCAACTTCCAGGACTATCCTGAGATTCTTTTCCCAATCTGAAAATTAAAGCCATTAAAGATATTTTCACCCAGGATTATGTCATTTGACGCTAATATTTCAAGTCATCTTGATTGCTATAGTCCAACTATCCAATCAACGATTTCGGGTACAATCTAATGTAATGATTACTATAGTCTAACTATATAATTAACTACAATTTGATTGGTTACTTTCAAATGTATTGATTACTATAGTCCAACTATATAACCAACTACAAATGAAGTAGTTTGAATACAGTCCAACTGTTCAATTAAAACAACAATTAAATATTAGTCCAACTAATATGTATAATTAATGACGAAAAATAAAATGAGCGCGTATTGGCAAGTATCTAAACGAAATTGTAAATTTAATACTTGCCTCCCACTATTTTTCGGCGAGCCTCTAACCCTTTGTGGAGTACTCGGGAAACCTAGTTTCTTACTGGGCTAGGATCCCGTTAAATAACACACAACCTTGACTTTGGCCAACAAGTTGTATGCAACTTAACTAGGTAGATCTCTAAGATCAATTGGATCACATCCAATTCCTAGATCCAATAGGTGGACCTCCAAGTCCGAAACATATATCCAATATATGTAAATATATCCAATATATTTCCTAACATTTTCCTCTAAATCAACTAAGCATTGGCTTTGGCTCAACAAGCTTAATGATTCTAGTTAAGCGTGACCCATTGACAGTGGGAAAGCTTCGTAATCGAAGTCGATGAACAAGAAGTGACATTGACTTTGGCCAACAAGTCACAACCGCCCAAGACTTACGATATGGAACAAAGCTTACGCAGTTCAAACACATCCGCGATGGACAAAGGTCTTGACTTTGGCCTGACCGGCGTAATCACACACGTTAAACGCAAGCGCACGTATCGTTCAAGTAGTATAAAAAGATATCGATCCCACGAGGACTTATTACCTATTCTATTAATTTTATGAGGTTAAGTGATTACTGATATCTAACAATTGTTTGATTAAAATGACGATGATTCTAAATTTAAAACAAGTAAAAGAAATTTGAGAATAGATTAATGAGAATTAAGACTATCTAGGGTTGTGAATTCTTCCAATATTAATTAAAAGATGAAGTAGTTAAATCATAGTTGGGTAAAATATTAAATTATTAATCTGGAATACTAAATTATGTAAAAGCCTCTTCCGATGGTCATTTACAAATACCTAGAATAATCAAATTGAATCATATGTCTATGTCAATTAAATTACCTAGATTCATTAAGATTGAATTCCAATTATTGATTACCCCCGCCCAACAGGTATATTTCTATCCTGTAAGGAAATCTATTAAAGGTTTATCTATCCTTAAAGAAGATCGTGGGTTGTTGAGTATAAGGTCTTAAACTTAAAATCCCTATGTCTAGTTCATTTTAAGTTTAACTAATCAATTTTATTAATGGCCAGTTAATAAAAAGGCTTTAAGATTATGACTCAACAAATAATTCTTTAATTACCCATACTGTAATCTAACCCTTTATAAACTGGTGATATTAGATTTTATCACAACCCTAGATATTTAACTTAGTTACAACACATAACTAAAACTGATAAAACTTAAAAGACATAAATAGAAATTGCTGAAAAGTATTTGTAAAGTAGTAATTTGCAAAGAAACGAAAAGAAATGCTAAGGCAAAAGGAATCAACTTCTACTATTTACTATTTAGATATCTCCCAATAAAATGATATATAAACTTGTGATTATTTCCAACCAGCCATATAGGCGGTAACCTGATTAAGTCAATTTAAGTAAACCAGCCATAAAGGCGGAACCAAAGTAACCAGCCATAAAGGCGGAACCAAAATAACCAGCCATAAAGGCGGAAAAGGAATTTTTTACCAACCGACCAATCTGGCGGTATCCTGATTAATTCATTTTTAAATAGTAAATATATTATTTTTAAGGGAGATTAATCTAAATAGTAAAAGTAAAAGTATTACCTTATTACCTCAGCATAGATAAGTTACCCCATCATAGATGGATAGAATTACTACTACAAAGCGTAAATAAAACTGAATAAAAGAAGAAAATATGAAGAACTCTCAATTTATTTATAAGGATTTCAGAGGAAGAGGTACATTTGAAACTAAAAATTCGAAATCTATTTATAGGCAAAAAATCTAATTTTTTTTTTTATTATTTTTTCTGATTTTTATTACTTTATTATTTTATTATTTTATTATTATTTTTTTTGGATCGCTGAATTTTCGACACGTGTCATGGTGTGCTAAAAATGACGGCTCGTTGAATCTTCGACATGTGGCATGGTGGTGCAATTACCAAAATACCCTCGGTGTCGGGACGCCCAAAATTACCAAAATACCCTTTTTGCCAAATTTCACAATTTTGCTCCAAATCACCTCCAGAATATCTTGAAACTTTATTTTGGTGTCGGGATGCCCAAAATTACCAAAATTTGTGTCGGGACGTCCAAAATGACCAAAATACCCTTTTTGCCAAATTTCACCAAATTTCACAGTTTTGCTCCAAATCACCTCTAAAATGTCCTGAATCTTTATTTATCTGCAAAATAACACAAAACACATCAAAATATTCACAAAACTCAAGAAACTATACAAAATATCAAGTTAAATGAGTGGGAAATAGTGATACATTTATCACTCATCACACCCCCAAACCTAACATTTTGCTAGTCCTCGAGCAAAATAAAATAACATAATAAAATTTTAACTAAGCCACTTTCGTAGGGATCACGATTGCATTTAGCATATGCAACAAGCCTTTAAACCCCTAGGTGTCCCTAGTGGACGAGTTGTAGTCTCGTGAAGGTTTACAGCAATGATACCCACAAACATTTTATAAAAGTAAAAAGGTAGTGAAACTAATGCACACAAAAGCAAAAAGACAAGCGGAAAGAGAATAAAGATGTTAGTGACTAATCAGGTGAAATTTCTAATCCAAGTTACTAGATGTTTTGTTTCATTCTAAATTACTGAATAAGTAAATTCTCCGATTATTTTTACCATTCTTCATATATACAGCCAACAAAATATTAAACAACTCATTTTTGCCCACAACGGTCATAAGTGCAGTTGATAAGAGAGTAATATTTTTGTTCTAAAGTTTTATCAGAATTCACATCTTTTTATAGTAATGGAATAAATTTTCTAATTTTTCTGATTTTTTTTTTCTCTATTTTTTATTTATATACAATATCTTCCATCTATGTAGCGAGCTTTAGGTCGGTGACTCCCAAACCAGTTGGCTTTAGGGCATCAGGTGTTAAGACACCTCTAAGGACTTAATTACTCAGACTTCAGATATATATACATATATATAAATTTTTCATCATTTTTGATCCATGTAACGAGCTTTGGGCCAATGACTCCCAAACCAGTTGGTTTTAGGGCACTAGGTATTAAAATACCCTTACAGACTTAATAACTCGGATCTCATATGTTTTTTTTTTTTTTTTTTTTTTTTTTTATTCCATCACTATTTTTTTAGATGTTTCCTCCAAATGAACTAGAGTACTGGATATTACAAACTTTTCAATTTTAGCTCATGTCTGTATGTTACCATGTATGTTGATAATATCTGCTAACTAAGTATATGAAGATTCATTTTAGTCAGTTTAATGGAGAATTTACAGATTAAATAATTCAAAAGTGAATAAACAAAAATAAACTTGTTTTGAATTAGGTTTGAAATACGTCTCAGGAGTGGAAATTCCTTACACAGCTATTTCTTACCAATTTCATCTTTTTAGTCAACATAACAACCACATATTTCTACTAGTCATAAAACTATAATTTACATGTTTTTTTTTTTTTAAAAAGGCTCTCGCTGACAAAGGATTGTTCACAACTAGGACTCCCCACTCAAGGGTTCAAGCGACCAAGTGAACGCACCTTTTTTATACCTTATGGTACGTGCCAACGAATTTATGGTGTGTGACTAACTGTCGAATGGACTTCCCGTTGTAGATTCCCCAGAGGGAAGGTGGAGCGAGGCTCACTTAAGTACCCTAGCCCCTTAGGCTCTTATCGCTTGTTGTCAGGAATAAACAACGAGTCCTCCAAACTAGTCTGTCACAACACGCTACAAGTGAATGATTATCTAGGTGCCTCCACATCTTTTCCTTATAAAAAGGTAGTGAGTGAAGGAAGACACCAAACCATCACCTAGCTTTAAATATGCCCTTTGTTTTTATTAATTTTTTTTTTTTTTTTTGTATTTTTCGAAAAATTTTGGACTAAACACAAAAAACTAAAAATCAAGATAAAAGGAAATTAAGAAGATAATACCTGGTTAGCTGAAACTCTACAAGAAATTTAAAGGTTAAGATCCAGATTAATTCGACGCTTCTTACCACGATCATCATCAGACCATTTTATCTTTGAAATGATAGGGTTAACTTGTGGTTCATAGGCAATGAGTTGATCAATTAAATCTGGAGCAGTTCTGGCAGTAAAAAGGAGTTCTTTCATTGGTTTTGTCACGAACCCATTTCTCCGAGCATCATCAAGAAACACACAAAGAAAATCATAAAATCCATCAACGTTGAGCAGTCCAAGCGGTTTCTGGTGTATGTTCAGGTTCGCCCAAGATAGTACTATAAAAATTTCCTCCAATGTACCCAAGCCACCTGGCAAAGCAATAAAAGCATCAGAACGGTTAATCATTTCAACCAGTCGTTCAGACATACCTGGCACGATCAGTTCCTCTCCGTTTGATGATCCAATAAGATTTGCCTCTGCCAAGGGTTTTGGGATGATTCCCAAAACATGACTGCCTTCTTCTTGTACGGCCTTTGAAACGATCCCCATTAGTCCAAGATTGCCTCCGCCATATATTAAATGCATATTCCTTGCTGCTAAGACTCGACCCAATTCCTGTGCTGCTTCTATGTATTGTGGTTTAGTACCAACAGTACTACCGCAAAACACACAAATGTTTTCAATTCGTCTTCTTGAAGTGGCTTCCATTTTTATTTTTTTTACTATGGATGTCTTCAAAAGTGCAATGATGAGTTGAATTTATAGTACCTGAAAAGGGTGAATAAAATAATAGCACAAGTATCTTCCGAAGGACGATTAGTAGCAAAATAATAAAATAGATCGTGATAGTCAACAAGATCTGGATCCTGTCGGAGAAAACAATAAAACAAATCAATTACTAGAAAAGACAAAGAGATATAATATGTACAAGAAAAGTAACGGCTTGATTGACATCTATGCGTCAGGAACAAGCTTCCCATCCAATTTTCTTATAAATTGGCAAACAGGGTCTTTTTGAGTCAGATTCCCTAGACTTAATTGTTGTCTTTCTTTTTGGAATTGTGTGTGTAATTTGTGAATGGCTATATGAACATATCCACTGGGATGCGTCTCAAGAGTCGAAGAAATATCATCTAAAGACTCCTTACTCAAGCCATCCCTAATGAATTTAATTTTATCTTCACGATTATCAGACACCATTCCTAAAGAACGACAACGAGTATTGCAATTCCAACGCGCACATTTGTAACAAACACCTATTTGCTTAGCTCTACGTTTCTTTGCATAGGTGCTTCTTCCAAAACCAGGTAAATAAGAACTACAAGTCTCAGAAAACTCACCTGCTAGACGGATACGTGCTTCGATTACCCAACAAATATCAGTAGGAATACCTTTGATCATTAGTAGTCTCATTCGTTCCAAGCGAGCTTTGTAAACTTTCATCAGAGATTTTTGAGGGAGAGAAGGAAATTGCTTGTGAAGACTTGCGAGAGCTTCTTCCATTTTGAAATTTCTTTATCTGCAAAAACTAAACACACAAAATAAAATCACACCAAATTGCAATATATACTAAATTTGCATGGGTTGCCTCCCTGCTAGCGCTAAGTTTAATGGTCGTCAGCTAGACGTGACTTTTCGAACGTTATGCTGAATCTGAAAGTGTGACACTTTCTTTTTGTCGCTCCAACGGTTCTCCCCAATAGTGTTTGACACGCCTGTTCTTAACTTTGAAAGTTTTGTTGAAGTCAGGATCATGTATCTCAACGGCTCTATCTGGAAAAACTTTGGTGATCACAAATGGACCTGACCACCGTGATTTTGGCTTCCAAGGGAAGAATTTCCCCCTTGATTTGTTTAACAGTACCTTCTGCCCTAGTTCCAGTTGTATGCGCACTAATTTCTCATCATGTCTTTTCTTTGCCTTTTCTTTGTATAATTTGGCATCCTCAAAAGGCTGTTTGTGAAATTCCTCCCATTCGTTGAGCTGGTGGATCTTTTTCTCTTCTGTTGCTTGTTGTGCAAGAATTGGCTCTTTCAGTACAAAAGACGCTTTATCTTCAGGCTCCACAGGCAATTGACATGTTTTAAGTTTGTCAGTAGAACTTTGCATTGCATTGGAGTTCTGAATGGTACTGTGTATCACATCAAGTCTGAAACATTCCTCCTTCTTTTCATCGTCTGGTAAATTCATGGCCTTGAAAACATTGAATGTTACTTCTTGGTCCTGTACCCTCATGGTTAATTCTCCTTTTTGTACATCAATAATGGTTCGACCTGTAGCCAAGAATGGTCTTCCGAGGATGATTGGCACGTCTGCGTCTTCCTCCATATCAAGGACAATAAAATCTGCTGGGAAAATGAATTTGTCAACTTTAACTAACACATTCTCAACAACTCCTCTTGGAAATGCGAGCGTTCGATCAGCAAGTTGTAGTGAAACTGAAGTAGGCATTGCTTCTCCAATCTGCAGTTTCCTGAAAATAGAAAAAGGCATTAAGTTAACACTTGCACCTAAATCACATAAAGCCTTACCAAAATTATGTTCTCCTATGATGCAAGGAATGGTGAAACTTCCAGGATCCTTCAACTTTGGGGGAAGTTTTCTCTGAATGATGGCGCTGCATTCTTCTGATAATGCTACTGTCTCAATAATCTCCCATCTCCGTTTTCGTGAAAGAATATCTTTCATGAATTTAGTATAGCTGGGCATTTGTTCCAAAGCTTCTGCAAAAGGGATGTTGATGTGCAGCTTTTTGAAAACCTCCAAGAATCGAGCAAAATGCTTGTCCAGTTTACTTTTCTGAAGGCGTTGAGGAAAAGGTGGAGGTGGAGTGATCTGTTCTTTTTCCTTTGCTTCTTTTTCATCCATCTGTTTCTCTGTTTCTTGGAACATCCTCAGTTGTCGTTTTGGCTCCAACATCTTTGTTGATTTCAGTACCACTTTTTAACATGATGGCATTACACTGCTCTTTTCCCATGTTCCTTGGATTTGGTTCTGTGTTGCTGGGAAGGGTACCTGGCGGTCTGTAACTCTGAGCATTGGCCAGTTGTCCAATTTGATTCTCTAGTGCTTTGATGGAAGCAGATTGGCTTTGAAACATAGCATCGTACTTTTTAACTGAGCCAACACTTCTGCTATTCCTGGTTCATTTGTCTGCTCCTGGCCTTTGTTATGTTGCTGAAATCCAGGTGGTGGATAGTTCTGTTGTTGGCCTGAATTGTTGCTCCATGAAAAATTGGGATGATTCCTCCACCCTGGGTTGTAGGTGTTGGAATATGGATTGTTCCCCTGTCTGTTGAAATTGTTGACATAATTCACCGTTTCTTCATGTTGATTTGATTCTGGTGCTCCTCCATATGGTGAACTTGTGGATCCAATGTTAAGAGTCTCCATAAATTTGCATATCTGATCCAGTTTGGTACTGACTGCTGAATTGGCTCCAACCTCATAAATTCCAGCAATTCGTTGAATCATGCTCCTTTCTGTTGGCCACAATGAATTGTTGTTGGCCATTTCTTCAATTAGGTCCCAAGCTTGATCTTCTCCTTTTGCCATTAATGCTCCTCCGGCAGCAGCATCAATTGTGGTTCTCATAATTCCAGAAAGTCCATTATAGAATGTTTGGACTTGAAGCCATTTTGGAATCTCATGGTGAGGACATTTCCTGAGCAAATCTTTGTACCTTTCCCAAGCTTCGTAGAGAGTTTCTGATTCTTGTTGTACAAAGGATGTGATGTCATTCCTCAACTTTCCAGTTCTGGCTGGTGGAAAGTACTTTGCAAGAAATTTAGTGGCTAAAGCGTTCCAAGTGGTGATGGAACCAGCTGGTAGTGAATGTAGCCAAGCTTTACCTCTGTCCTTCAAAGAGTATGGAAAAACACGAAGTCGCATTGCTTCTTCAGCTTCTCGGTTGTAATTGAAAGTACCGCAAACTTCCAGGAAGTTGCTGATGTGGGCATTAGGATCTTCAGTTGCATTCCCTCCAAACTGTACTGATTGTTGTATCATCTGAATGCAAGTTTTGATGTCACCTGCATTTGCTGGTAAGGGAGGAAGTACAATACATGAAATGAGTCTGTCAACCACCGGAATTGTTCTGTCTCGAATAGGAATTGGTGGTGCAACTTGCAAAGGTTCAGGTTCCATGTTAATAATTGCTTCTTGGCCTTGTCGCCTTTCTCTTCTCAATTGTCTGATGGTTCTTTCAATTTCTGGGTCAAGCGGTTGTAGTTCAAAGCTTCTGGTTCGTCTCATTAAGATTGTGATAACCTGAAACACAATAAAACGAAAGTAATAAGTAAAAAGGAAAAATTAGACACAAGTAACGTATCTAACCTTTAAACTAATAGTAAAAGATAAAGAAGTCCCCGGCAACGGCGCCAAAAACTTGACCGGCGTAATCACACACGTTAAACGCAAGCGCACGTATCGTTCAAGTAGTATAAAAAGATATCGATCCCACGAGGACTTATTACCTATTCTATTAATTTTATGAGGTTAAGTGATTACTGATATCTAACAAATTGTTTGATTAAAATGACGATGATTCTAAATTTAAAACAAGTAAAAGAATTTGAGAATAGATTAATGAGAATTAAGACTATCTAGGGTTGTGAATTCTTCCAATATTAATTAAAAGATGAAGTAGTTAAATCATAGTTGGGTAAAATATTAAATTATTAATCTGGAATACTAAATTATGTAAAAGCCTCTTCCGATGGTCATTTACAAATACCTAGAATAATCAAATTGAATCATATGTCTATGTCAATTAAATTACCTAGATTCATTAAGATTGAATTCCAATTATTGATTACCCCCGCCCAACAGGTATATTTCTATCCTGTAAGGAAATCTATTAAAGGTTTATCTATCCTTAAAGAAGATCGTGGGTTGTTGAGTATAAGGTCTTAAACTTAAAATCCCTATGTCTAGTTCATTTTAAGTTTAACTAATCAATTTTATTAATGGCCAGTTAATAAAAAGGCTTTAAGATTATGACTCAACAAATAATTCTTTAATTACCCATACTGTAATCTAACCCTTTATAAACTGGTGATATTAGATTTTATCACAACCCTAGATATTTAACTTAGTTACAACACATAACTAAAACTGATAAAAACTTAAAAGACATAAATAGAAATTGCTGAAAAGTATTTGTAAAGTAGTAATTTGCAAAGAAACGAAAAGAAATGCTAAGGCAAAAGGAATCAACTTCTACTATTTACTATTTAGATATCTCCCAATAAAATGATATATAAACTTGTGATTATTTCCAACCAGCCATATAGGCGGTAACCTGATTAAGTCAATTTAAGTAAACCAGCCATAAAGGCGGAACCAAAGTAACCAGCCATAAAGGCGGAACCAAAATAACCAGCCATAAAGGCGGAAAAGGAATTTTATTACCAACCGACCAATCTGGCGGTATCCTGATTAATTCATTTTTTAAATAGTAAATATATTATTTTTAAGGGAGATTAATCTAAATAGTAAAAGTAAAAGTATTACCTTATTACCTCAGCATAGATAAGTTACCCCATCATAGATGGATAGAATTACTACTACAAAGCGTAAATAAAACTGAATAAAAGAAGAAAATATGAAGAACTCTCAATTTATTATAAGGATTTCAGAGGAAGAGGTACATTTGAAACTAAAAATTCGAAATCTATTTATAGGCAAAAAATCTAATTTTTTATTATTTTTTCTGATTTTTATTACTTTATTATTTTTATTATTTTATATTATTTTTTTTTGGATCGCTGAATTTTCGACACGTGTCATGGTGTGCTAAAAATGACGGCTCGTTGAATCTTCGACATGTGGCATGGTGGTGCAATTACCAAAATACCCTCGGTGTCGGGACGCCCAAAATTACCAAAATACCCTTTTTGCCAAATTTCACAATTTTGCTCCAAATCACCTCCAGAATATCTTGAAACTTTATTTTGGTGTCGGGATGCCCAAAATTACCAAAATTTGTGTCGGGACGTCCAAAATGACCAAAATACCCTTTTTGCCAAATTTCACCAAATTTCACAGTTTTGCTCCAAATCACCTCTAAAATGTCCTGAATCTTTATTTATCTGCAAAATAACACAAAACACATCAAAATATTCACAAAACTCAAGAAACTATACAAAATATCAAGTTAAATGAGTGGGAAATAGTGATACATTTATCACTCATCATGGCCAACAAACAAATGCCAATCTTGGATCTTGGGAGAGAACCATCATGGAAGGAAAACGCTTAATATTGTTGAGGGTTTTTGCGTAAATTGGAACCAAATTATTATCATTGATTAGGTCTCATCATACACCTTAAGCATGCATTTTAAAAGCATAATAAGGCGCAATAAAATTTAATAATGATTTCGGATGATATATAACAAATTGTTCCTAGAACAATCTCTCCATTTCCTCTCTCCCGCTAGCACTATTCTTACTTCTACCAATTACATAACACTAAAAGAAACCTCATTTGCATTGAGGGGAATTGGTGAGAAGAAATACAAAGAGAATAGAGATAATAGGCTGGACACCAGGTCCAATTTAATAATTCTAAATTTATTACAACAATTTCCAAAATTGCCCTCACCCTTCTAATATCCATCCGATATATATTATTCATACAATACATCCAAGTATTCACACATAGCATATTATTCAATCAATCTAATACAATTAATTAATCTTGTATTAATGACCATCCAATGTTCAACAATGATTTGATTTGCACGAGTCAAACTCGTTTAAGAATAAATACTCAAAGTACGTATTCTTGAATTATATTAAATTACAATTTTAAATCCAATTTAAATCGTATCCAATACTAATTCATATTTAATTCCAAATTAAATAATTACACTTTTAATAGTGCCTTTTAAGACTTAGATTCCAAATCCAATCCAATTGGGTGTCAAAGGCCCAATTAGCATCCAATACTATTCAATTAAAGTCCAATGGGCTTTCAATTGATTCTTTAGGCATGGGCTTTGGCCATTATGGATCAAACCCAAGATGCCAAGGCCCAATTAGGAATCATCATATGCCAAAAATCAATTTAGGCCCAATTAAATCATTAAAGGCCCAATGTCATACTTTGGACTTTATGGAAATGGTTTTAGGCCCAATTGGATCCAACCCAATTGACCAAAACCAAACTTGGCCCAACCAAGCCCATTAAGCCCAATTACAACAAATTAAATTAATACATCATTCCAAATTACATATTAATTCAATTAAAGTGCAATCATCATAATTAATTAATTAACCTAATGTTTCCAAAACATCAATTTAATCTAATTAATCATGCATAATTCCCAAATTCATGTCCAACACAAAATTGGGGCAAAATCAATTCTACAACATGCTTCACACTCACGATAATACATGAAATAACACCCAATTTTGATTTCAATCCAATTAAATCAACAATCAATATTCATTTCATGTTTTTAACACATCTAATTGTCAAAATCAAAAATTACCATGAGTATTAGACTAGGGTAATTCTCGGCCAAGCATGGATTTTAGGGATTTTTGATCTAATCAATTTATCACAAATTCAATGATATACAAATCCAATTCAACATCATATAAACTCAACCAACTCATCAATTTAGGCAAAATCAAGCTCCAAGCATAAAATCTGAAATTAAAGTCTACGAACCCTAGAATCCAAATCATGCTTAGCTCTCACTCTGATACCATTGTTAGTGTTCCTAGAACATGCCAAGGATCTCTAAGTGTGATTCGTGTGTGAATTTTACCAAAGGAAGTTGCAAAATACTTACATTGGTTTGGATAAATTTGAAAACTTTTTCTTTGAAGATGGAAGCTCCAAGCCCTCTTTGAGTGTTTCCAACACTTGGGTGAGTCTCCCTATCACCTTGTTTGACTCCTTAATGTGCTAGCATAATAGAATTTTGCAACAAAACTCCATGGGAGAAGCATGAAGCTCACGGCTTCAAGGAGAAAAGAAGAGAGATGGTTGTTATGAATAGTAACTCATTACACTTCTAAAGTTTAAGCTATTTGTTTGTCATGTTATTTGTTCGAGATTTCTTTATATTTAAAATATAAATTCTATTATTCACATCTAATGTGTTTATCTCAATATCATCTTTATATAATAAAACACTTTAGTGTTCTAGAATATAAAGGTTCACCCGCATCGGGTTATACACTGATATAAAGATAATGTTTCTAGTCAAACTAGTTACATTATAACAGTTTCCTAATTTAGATACACACCCGTGGGTAGTTCCTAAAATTAAGTTTCTACGGTTAAAACAGCGACTTTCGTCCCGTTTCCAATTCGCAGATAAATCTCTATTGAAGTCAGTGTCCTGTTCAAAAAAGATTCTGAACATCAATATATATATGTACCACACTAAGTATTTAAAATCCAATTTTAATAATAGTAGTGAACATAATTATGAAAAACATATTTGAAGTCAGAGCCTTGTTCGTCTTCAATTCCTTCATGTCTGCTTTGTCCAAACGGCAGTCACGCTTCCGCGATCCCGTTTGCCACATTTAAGCAGACATTTTGGGATATGTCATTTATCTTCCTAGAAGATTATAATGATTTTGCCTTTGCCCTTTTTCATATTCCAGAAGCCTTTGGCCAAGCCTCGGGTTTCTAGAATATCGAAGTAAGGTGCGCCTTGCACTACTTGCCTTATTGCATACTTTGACTTTGTCTCCTTGAGAATAGTCATTAACTCTCCAAGAGTTATCAATTGCAATTTTAGTACTTCTAAAATCTAAAGATAGATTTTATGAAGATCCTTCAATTTCATTATCATACTTTAAGGATCTAATCCTTAGTTCTGATTCAGAAATTAAGGAGTCTACTGCGGCAAGCTTAATGGATTAAGCACTTAAGTTATCATTACATAAATCTTCCAAAGATTATGCTCTACTATTTGCTTAACTCCGGGCTTAGGCTTAATATATTATTTTATCAAATAAAATAACTTATTATTTATCCAGGACTATCCTGAAATAATTCCCAATTTGTAAATTATAGTCGTTTAAATACATTTTCACCCAGGATTATGTTTTAAACACTAATCTTTCATTTATCTTGATTCTGATAGTCCAACTATTTAATCAACGATTTGTGGTACTATTTATTATAATGATTATTATAGTCCAACTATATAATCAAATATAATTTAAATTAATTAACCTCAATTACATTGATTACTATAATCCAATTATATAATCAACTATAATACAGTCCAACTGCTTTATTAAAACAACACTTTAAATATTAGTCCAACTAGCATTTAATTGATTTGACGAATGATATTTGTTTGAGCGCGTATGGAGAGTAATTGAAGGAATATTGCAAATTTAATTCTTGCATCCCACTATTTTTCGGCAAGCCTCTAACCCTCTGTCGAGTACTCGGGAAACCGCATTTCCTAGTGGGCTAGGATCCCGTTAAATATCACACAATCTTGACTTTGGCCAACAAATTGTATGATAATTAACTAGGTAGATCTCTAAGATCAATTGGATCCAATCCAATTCCTAGATCCGGTAGGGAGACATCCAAGTCCGAAACATATATCTTATATATGCCAATACATCCAATGTATTACCTAACATTTTTCCTCTGAATCAACTAAGCCTTGGCTTTGGCACAACAAACTTAGTGATCCCAGTCAAGTGCGACCCATTGACCATGGAAAGCTTCGTAATCAATGTCGATGGACAAGAAGTGGTCTTGACTTTGGCCAACAAACCACAACTTGGACAAGACACTGATATGGAACAAAACCTGAGTGATTCAAACACATCCTCGACAGACAAAGGCCTTGACTTTGGCCAACAAACCAATGTTGTCTTAGATCTTGAGTTAGAATCACTCAATGGAAGGAAAAACGCTTAATATTGAGCGAGGGTTTTTCGCGTGCAAATTGGCAACCAATTTATTATCTTTGTTAAGGTCTCATCATCATACACCCTTAAGCATGCATTCTAAATACATAATAAAGCGCATATGAAAAATAATAATGATATGCGAATTGATACTTTACACATTGATCCTAGATCAAATCTCTCACTTTCTCTCTCCAGCTAGCACTTGTATTTACTTCTACCCGTTACACTACACTTCTAAAGAAACCTCATTTATATTGAGGGGAATAGGTGAGAAGAGAATACAAAGAAATATGAGGTAATAAGGCTGGACACGCAGGTCCAATTAATAAATCAAATTTATTAAAATTTCCAAAATTGCCCCACCCATGTAATATCCATTCGATATACATTATACATGCATCGCAACCATGTATTCACACAAGCATGTTATCAATCAATCTAATCAAATTATTTAATCTGATAATTAGTGATCATCCAATGTTCAAACAACGATTTGAGTTTGTTCGAGTCAAACTCGTTTTGCGAACAAGTACTCAAAGTACGAATTCTCGAATTAAATTAAATTACATAATTAAATCCAATTCAATTTGTATTTATTTCTAATTCACTATTTAATTCCAAATTAAATATTACACTTTATAAATAAACCTTTACGACTTAAATTCCAAATTTAATCGTTGCGGGTCTCAAAGCCCGATTAATATCCAATATTAATTTAATTAAAGTCCAATGGGCTTTTAATTAATTTCTTGAAGGCATGGACTTTTGGTCAACTCGGGTCAAACCGAATAACCAAAATCCAATCTGGGAGTTACCCCATAAACCCAAAATCAGTTTTGGCCCATTAGGCCCAATTAAACTTTAAAGGTTCATTAAGTCGCATTTGGGCTTTATGAAAGCGGTTTTGGGCCTAATTGGATCCAACCAATTTCGCCTAAACCCAACTTTGTACAACAAAGCCCAATAACAACTTTAAAAGCCCAAATCCAATTTTAAGCCCAACTTAATTAAATTACAAAATCCAATTTCTCAATTCAATTAAATTAAAGTGTATAGCATTATTAATTATCCAAATCAATATTTCCAAAACACCAAATTTGTACAATTAATCATGCTTATCATCACAAAACATGTCCAACACATTTGGATCAAAATCAAACCCAATAAATCATGCTTAAAGTCTCGGCCAAGAAGGATTTTATATCCAATTTAAAATCCAATCCAATTGAACCAAATTAAACATTAAATCAACATCCCTAACATGATTCTAACTCATCCAATGAATCAAAAAATCAAAATTCCAAGACAATTTAGGGTTCCAAATTTTTGGCCAACACACCAAAATTGGGGAAAATTGTTCCAAACATTTTTTCATCAAATTGATCCAATCAATCATTAATTCAACAACATTTAAGCATACTAATTCATCCAATTTCATTAAATCATGCCCAAATTCGTTTTGCCCAATTTTAACCCTAAAATCAATTTCATGTTTTCAAAGGCTCAAGATACCATTATTGGTCTCCTTTAAGGGTCCCAAGATCATTTATCAAGCATGAAACAAGTGTAAATACAACCAAATGAGGTGCGGAAAACTCACATTGATCGGTCATGATGCTGCGAAGACAAAAAATGAACTGCCTCCTCTTTCAAGCTCGGCAGTGGCAGCTCGGTGTGGGGACTGCTCGGCAGTGGGTTGTCTTCCTCCTCCAAGAATCGGCCATGGCTGATCCTCCATGGAAGCTCCAAGCTCCAAGCTTCACAAGGTGATTCCTTGCTCATGAAAACACTGCCCTATCACTTTTGTATTCCTCATAGAGTGTGCTAGCACTTGGATCTTGCAACAAAATCATTCATTTCTTCTCTATGTGTTTCGGTCTAACCAAAAACCAGAAAGAAGAAGGCCTGTTGGCCGAGAGAGATGAAGAAGAAACATTTTTAGCTCCAAAAAAAATGAAACCGTGTACTGGAGAGAGAGTGGGGGAAAAAGAAAATTGTAATATGTTTATATATTTTCCAAAATTAATAAACCATTTACTTTTTCAATTTCAAAAAGCAAAGCATTTAATGCTTTCTTTCAAGCACCTCACATCAACTCACATCAATCAATCAAATGTCACATTACTCAAAGTGACATGTGATTTGACGCTTGATGTGACTTGCGATTTGACGCTTGATTTGACTTGCGTGCCACACTCGAATTCGAAATGCGAATGCGCTCGCAAATAATCCCTGGCTCGGGTTCGCTAATTCCAAATTAATGAATTTTCCGTTGCGTCGTAATTAAATGATTACGCCTAGCGAAATCACTATTCACGTCGCCAACGAATTAATTCTAAATTAATTCGTTCGCCCGAATTAAAATCTAATTTTAATTCCTCGTCAAAATCCAATTTCGTATAATATATCAAATATATTATTTTATCGATTAATTCCAAATTAATCATTTTCTCTCTTTCTATGATATTTTATCCCGGATAAAATATCTCCGTAATTAATCCAAGATTAATTTTCTCTCTCATTAAATTAATCCCAGATTAATTAAAGTGCGAGTCATAAGTCATCGGTGAATCTTCGGGAAGCGACCCATGAGATCCCCGGATATGTTGGCAGTAAATTCGGCCGTCGGACTATCCGAACACGTAAGTACCTCGTACTACGTTTATACCGATTTACAAGACAAGGTTGGCTTCTAGCAAAGCGCCATGCCAACCCAATTCTCCAGAAACAAGCTTACAGAAATAAGTGATCTATATCAGGCGTAGTATACGTGGTATTGCGTATTTCGATCCAGTATCGGATGATCACGTGCTAGGCCTGGGGCTGGAATCGTGTCTGCCCCGTACGAAACACATGTCGGATGTCTGGTAACTAGTCTCTATAATCGGATAAACATGACCTTGTCATTTTATCCCGATTACTGCAGTACTTAAGAGAACCAGTACCGTATCCTACATGACCATCATCTCCATATGACTGGAGTGACACTTCCGTCTTGACATCACACCCAACACACTACGATTCTCAATATACCCAGCATTGGCGTACACAGAACCTGTTAAAGCCCTGGACGACCTCAACCAAAGTATATTGATTGTCGCAAGTATTAGCGGTGCAAGTCTCAGGTTAAGACCAAATACACCTACCCTGATTTCGGACTTCCATAGACACATAGTCATACTGCCAATGGAATTCCAAGGGGGTCTATCCAGAGCGAAGCTGTTTCCCGTACCATCGGTAAAACACAACCTCCTATTACACTTGCATGAGTATCCTATACCCAAATATATGAGAACTATGCCGTTGTGCCCTCACAACGCGCACAAGTGTAATACTAGTCTTTTACTTATTTATCGATGTCCAATCTCAATAATACTCTGACTAGGGATATTTAATGATTTATCCTTCGTGGACTGATACTGTCTCATATCATTCTCCGTCCAGGAACAAATCATAGGGACCTCCGATCATTTATACATCTAGGTGATCTAATAAAAAATGATAAGAGTGCAATCTCATTTGTCACATAGTTAATTTGTACAACAACACCATGATCTGTAAAAATAGTGACGCTATGGGTCATAATTGTCCAACAATCTCCCACTTGGCCTATAGCCAGTCACTCGAGTGTCTTACACCCGAACTATGTACGGTTGGCTCAAACTGGTGAGAAATGCTTTCCTCAGCGGATTTGCATGACTATCATCTGATGCGATTTATTCGATCATCACATCGCCACGATGTATGATCTGAACGAATCAGATGATTTTCGAAGTATGTATCTGGATCGTTGATGAGACTATTAATTCTTTAGCCTGTGCTTGAGCCTAGCTTAGCTGCTAACAGAATTATATCTAATCTAATTAGATTTGTTTATCGACCCAGACGGCTTCTATTGCCGCTCAGCTGCAGTAATAACCCGCATTTGTTGTTTATAAGGTAACAGTATCTTGCTTGGAAGATTTCCAGCTCACTGTACCGTTATTCAAACTGTGTAGTACCGTTTATGACTTATAGTCGTTTTATCGGTTTAGGAAACTTGCTACAGTGATCCCAGTCACTTCAAGTTCTCCATCTCCATAGACTAAGACATCATTCTTAGTTCTCTAAGATACTAATGGTTGTTCTTAACATCAATCCAGTGACTATCACTCGGATTGGCCTGTTTGTGAATCCATATGCTCAAAGCGTATGAGACACCAGGTCGCGTACATTTTCAATGTACGATTCCACAGAGAGTTTTCGAAAGCCAAGCTTTCACCGATAGTTATTTTATGGGAATATCATTTCCAAGAAATGACGTATTATCATTATTTATAGGACAATATTGTCAGTGCGTTCCCACTAACCCTCTTATATACACAAGAATCATTTCGTTTTGAATTAAATCATAAATTATTATGATTACATCAAAACGATAATTCCAAGAACCAATGCTTGCTTCAATCCATACATGGATCAAATAACTTGCAAACCTTGTTTGCTAGTTTTGGTACGACAAAACCGTCAGGATGTTTTAAACATCCTCTGAAAGGTTTCCTTTTCAGGAAAGCGATTTTCTCGATAAGCTGACATATTTCACATATGAAATATGCAGCTTTAGCAGCATTATCCAAATGGATTTACTGTGGCAACAGGTAAAAGGTTGAATCGTAATCAACACAATGTTGATAACGATACCTTTCCGCTACAAGCCTAGCTTAGTACGTTGGTATGTCGCCATCCATGTACGTCTTCCTTGAAGACTTATAGTACCAATAGGCACAATGCCTTGCGGTACATCAACTAGTGTCCAAACTTGTTGATATACATGGAATCCATTTCGGATATCCTGACACTTTGTCATAATAGGGAGTCGATATCTTGTATCACTTCCTCATACGTAGTCAGTTGGTATACCTCAATAAGATAGACATCTTTATGAGGTGAGATCAGAAACCCATACCCCAGGTTGTTTTCTGACTCTCTCCGACATACATGGTTCTTGTGTATTCGTAGATTAATAGTATAGTTTCATCATTGATGAACTATTTATGTTCCATTTAAGGATCTGTGCCTTGAATAGTGTTACTCCGATTTTCATCGAGTTTTACTACCCTCCCACTTACCACTGCATATCGGTATTCCTCTTAGGAAAATCGCATGGTGAACAACAATCTAATTGTTCTCATGTGAGATGTATAAGTACAATACTTATGGTATCCCTAGGATAACCTACATTGGCACTTATCCAATTTGGGTTTTAGTTTGGTATCATCCAAACGTATGCCTAGCATACCCAAATTTCCAGGAATGAGAAAACCCGGTTTCTTTCCCGTTCATATCTAATATGAAATCTGTCAAACAGATTTTAATGGAACCTTATTCTAAATAAGTTCTACACTGTTAATGCTTATCCGTTGAAGGAAATGGTAGCTCAGAGCGACTCATGATTAACCTTATCATGTCCAAAAAATTCGGTTAGTCAGTTCGGACACACCGTCAAACTGACGTGTTCCGGGAGGAGTCCTCATTTGAAAGAATACTTTACTCTTTCAAGTATATTAGAAACTTATTGCTAAGTATTTTCCATTACGGTCTTACCGTATCGGTATAATACTATAGCCGATCTGTTTGTCTATTTCGTGTCGAAACTCTAAAAGTTTCTGATTTGTGTTCTTCAAAAGAAACACGTAACCATAACGCGATGCCACATCCGTAGAGGTCAAGAAATATTCATATCCACCTCTAGCCTAGCTAGATATGGGATCACTTGCTTCACTATGAACTAGGGCTAACAGATCGGTGGCATTAACACGTTTACCAAGTAAATATGTTATAGGCACATTGCCCAATAAACTAGATTCGTAGACTTTATTTGATTGGGATCAAAACAGTCCTAGTACTCACTCTTCAAAAGTGCGGATATACGAGTCTTGTTTAATTGTGTCCCCGACAACAATGCCACAATTAGTTTCATCTGATCAAATCAGTTTGAGCTGTTTGTTTGTCATGTTATTTGTTCGAGATTTATTTATATTCAAAATAAAATTCTGTTATTCACATCTAATGTGTTTATCTCAATATCATCTTTATATAATAAAACACTTTAGTGTTCTAGAAATAAAGGTTCACCCGCATCGGGTTATACACTGATAAAAAGATAATGTTTCTAGTCAAACTAGTTACATTATAACAGTTTCCTAATTTAGATACACACCAAGGGTAGTTCCTAAAATTAGGTTCTACGGTTAAAACAGTGACTTTCGTCCCGTTTCTAATTCGCAGATAAATCTCTATTGAAGTCAGTATCCTGTTCAAAACAGATTCTGAACATCAATATATATGTACCACACTAATATTTAAAATCCCATTTTAATACTAGTAGTGAACATAATTATGACAAACATATTTGAAGTCAGAGCCTTGCTCGTCTTCAATTCCTTCATGTCTACTTTGTCCAAACGGCAGTCACGCTTCCACGATCCCGTTTGCCACATTTAAGCAGACATTTTGGGATATGTCATTTATCTTCCCAGAAGATTATAATGATTTTACCTTTGCCCTTTTTCATATTCGAGAAGCCTTTAGCCAAGCCTCGGGTTTCTAGAATATCGAAGTAAGGTGCGCCTTGCGCTACTTGCCTAATTGCAAACTTTGACTTTGTCTCTTTGAGAACAGTCATTAACTCTCCAAGAGTTATAATTGCAATTTTAGTACTTCTAAATCTAAAGATAGATTTTATGAAGATCCTTCAATTTCATTATCATACTTTAAGGATCTAATCCTTAGTTCTGATTCAGAAATTAAGGAGTCTACTGTGACAAGCTTAATGGATTAAGAACTAAGTTATCATTACATAAATCTTCCAAAGATTATGCTCTACTATTTGCTTAACTCCGGGCTTAGGCTTAATATATTATTTTATCAAATAAAATAACTTATTATTTTCCAGGACCATCCTGAAATAATTCCCAATTTGTAAATTAATAGTCGTTTAAATACATTTTCACCCAGGATTATGTTTTAAACACTAATCTTTCATTTATCTTGATTCTGATAGTCCAACTATTTAATCACCGATTTGTGGTACTATTTATTATAATGATTATTATAGTCCAACTATTAATCAATATAATTTAAATTAATTAACCTCAATTACATTGATTACTATAATCCAATTATAAAATCACTGTATATTGAAATTAATTAATTCAAATATTGATTACTATAATCCAATTATATAATCAACTATAATACAGTCCAACTGCTTTATTAAAACAACAATTTAAATATTAGTCCAACTAACATTTAATTGATTTGACGAATGATATTTGTTTGAGCGCGTATGGCAGTAATTGAACGAATATTGCAAATTAATTCTTGCCTCCCACTATTTTTTCGGCGAGCCTCTAACCCTTTGTCGAGTACTCGGGAAACCGCATTTCCTAGTGGGCTAGGATCCCGTTAAATATCACACAATCTTGACTTTGGCCAACAAATTGTATGATAATTAACTAGGTAGATCTCTAAGATCAATTGGATCCAATCCAATTCCTAGATCCGGTAGGGGGACATCCAAGTCCGAAACATATATCTTATATATGCCAATACATCCAATGTATTACCTAACCTTTTTCCTCTTAATCAACTAAGCCTTGGCTTTGGCACAACAAACTTAATGATCCCAGTCAAGCGCGACCCATTGACCATGGAAAGCTTCGTAATCAATGTCGATGGATAAGAAGTGGTCTTGACTTTGGCCAACAAACCACAACTTGGACAAGACACTGATATGGAACAAAGCCTTCGTGATTCAAACACATCCTCGACAGACAAAGGCCTTGACTTTGGCCAACAAACCAATGCCGTCTTAGATCTTTAGTAAGAATCACCCAATGGAAGGAAAAACGCTTAATATTGAGCGAGGGTTTTTCACGTGCAAATTGGCAACCAATTTATTATCTTTGTTAAGGTCTCATCATCATACACCCTTAAGCATGCATTCTAAATACATAATAAAGCGCATATGAAAAATAATAATGATATGCGGATTGATACTTTACACATTGATCCTAGATCAAATCTCTCACTTTCTCTCTCCAGCTAGCACTTGTATTTACTTCTACCCGTTACACTACACTTCTAAAGAAACCTCATTTACATTGAGGGGAATAGGTGAGAAGAGAATACAAATAAATAAGAGGTAATAAGGCCGGACAGGCATGTCCAATTAATAAATCAAATTTATTACAATTTCCAAAATTGCCCCACCCATCTAATATCCATTCGATATACATTATTCTTGCATCGCAACCATGTATTCACACAAGCATGTTATCAATCAATCTAATCAAATTAATTAATCTGATAATTAGTGATCATCCAATGTTCAAACAACGATTTGATTTTGTTCGAGTCAAACTCGTTTTGCGAACAAGTACTCAAAGTACGAATTCTCGAATTAAATTAAATACATAATTAAATCCAATTCAATTTGTATTTAATTCTAATTCACTATTTAATTCCTAATTAAATATTACACTTTATAAATAAACCTTTACGACTTAAATTCCAAATTTAATCGTTGCGGGTCTCAAAGCCCGATTAATATCCAATATTAATTTAATTAAAGTCCAATGGGCTTTTAATTAATTTCTTCAAGGCGTGGACTTTTGGTCAACTCGGGTCAAACCGAATAACCAAAATCTAATCCGGGAGTTACCCCATAAGCCCAAAATCAATTTTGGCCCATTAGGCCCAATTAAACTTTAAAGGTTCATTAAGTCGCATTTGGGCTTTATGAAAGCGGTTTTGGGCCTAATTAGATCCAACCAATTTCGCCTAAACCCAACTTTGTAGAACAAAGCCCAATAAGCCCAATAACAACTTTAAAAGCCCAAATCCAATTTTAAGCCCAACTTAATTAAATTACAAAATCCAATTTCTCAATTCAATTAAATTAAAGTGTATAGCATTATTAATTATCCAAATCAATATTTCCAAAACACCAAATTTGTACAATTAATCATGCTTATCATCACAAAACATGTCCAACAAATTTGGATCAAAATCAAACCCAATAAATCATGCTTAAAGTCTCGGCCAAGAAGGATTTTATATCCAATTTAAAATCCAATCCAATTGAAACAAATTAAACATTAAATCAACATCCCTAACAAGATTCTAACTCATCCAATGAATCAAAAAATCAAAATTCCAAGACAATTTAGGGTTCCAAATTTTCGGCCAACACACCAAAATTTGGGAAAATTGTTCCAAACATTTTTTCATCAAATTGATCCAATCAATCATCAATTCAACAACATTTAAGCATACTAATTCATCCAATTTCATTAAATCATGCCCAAATTCGTTTTGCCCAATTTTAACCCTAAAATCAATTTCATGCTTTCAAAGGCTCAAGATACCATTATTGGTCTCCTTTAAGGGTCCCAAGATCATTTATCAAGCATGAAACAAGTGTAAATACAACCAAAGGAGGTGCGGAAAACTCACATTGATCGGTCATGATGCTGCGAAGACAAAAAACGAATTGCCTCCTCTTTCAAGCTCGGCAGTGGCAGCTCGGTGTGGGGACTGCTCGGCAGTGGGTTGTCTTCCTCCTCCAAGAATCGGCCATGGGTGATCCTCCAAGGAAGCTCCAAGCTCCAAGCTTCACAAGGTGATTCCTTGCTCATGAAAACACTGCCCTATCACTTTTGTATTCCTCATAGAGTGTGCTAGCACTTGGATCTTGCAACAAAATCATTCATTTCTTCTCTATGTGTTTCGGTCTAACCAAAAACCAGAAAGAAGAAGGCCTGTTGGCCGAGAGAGATGAAGAAGAAAAATTTTTGGCTCCAAAAAAAATGAAAACCGTGTACTGGAGAGAGAGTGAGGGAAAAAGAAAATTGTAATAGGTTTATATATTTTCCAAAATTAATAAACCATTTACTTTTTCAATTTCAAAAAGCAAAGCATTTAATGCTTTCTTTCAATCACCTCACATCAATCAATCAAATGTCACATCATTCAAAGTGACATGTGATTTGACGCTTGATGTGACTTGCGATTTGACGCTTGATTTGACTTGCGTGCCGCACTCGAATTGAAATTTAAATGCGCTCGCAAATAATCCTGGGCTCGGGTTCGCTAATTCCAAATTAACGAATTTTCCGTTGCGTCGTAATTAAATGATTACGCCTAACGAAATCACTATTCACGTCGCTAACAAATTAATTCTAAATTAATTCGTTCACCCGAATTAAAATCTAATTTTAATTTCGCGTCGAAATCCAATTTCGTATAATATATTAAATATATTATTTTATCGATTAATTCCAAATTAATCATTTTCCCTCTTTCTATGATATTTTATCCCGGATAAAATTTCTCCGTAATTAATCCCAGATTAATTTTCTCTCTCATTAAATTAATCCCAGATTAATTAAAGTGCGAGTCATACGTCATCGGTGAATCTTCGGGAAGCGACCCATGAGATCTCCGGATATGTTGGCAGTAAATTCGGTCGTCAGATTATCCGAACACGCAAGTACCTCGTACTACGTTTATACCGATTTACAAGACAAGGTTGGCTTCTAGCAAAGCGTCATGCCTACCCAATTCTCCAGAAACATGCTTACAGAAATAAGCGATCTATATCAGGCATAGTATACGTGGTATTGCGTATTTCGATCCAGTATTGGATGATCACGTGCTAGGCCTGGGGCTGGAATTGTGTCTGCCCCGTACGAAACATATGTCGGATGTCTGGTAACTAGTCTCTATAATCAGATAAACATGACCTTGTCATTTTATCCCGATTACTGCAGTACTTAAGAGAACCAGTACCGTATCCTACGTTACCATCATCTCCATATGACTGGAGTGATACTTCCGTCTTGACATCACACCCAACACACTACGATTCTCAATATACCCAGCATTGGCGTACACAGAACCTGTTAAAGCCCTGGACGACCTCAACCAAAGTATATTGATTATCGCAAGTATTAGCGGTGCAAGTCTCAGGTTAAGACCAAATACACCTACCCTGATTTCGGACATCCATAGACACATAGTCATACTACCAATGGAATTCCGAGGGGGTTTAACCAGAGCGAAGCTGTTTCCCGTACCATCGGTAAAACACAACCTCCTATTACACTTGCATGATTATCCTATACCCAAATATATGAGAACTATGCCGTTGTGCCCTCACAACGCGCACAAGTGTAATACTAGTCTTTTACGTATTTATCGATGTCCAATCTCGATAATACTCTGACTAGGGGTATTTAATGATTTATCCTTCGTGGACTGATACTGTCTCATATCATTCTCCGTCTAGGAACAAATCATAGGGACCTCCTATCATTTATACATCTAGGTGATCTAATCACAAATGATAAGAGTGCAATCTTCTTTGTCACATAGTTAATTTGTACAACAACACCATGATCTGTACAAATAGTGACGCTATGGGTCATAATTGTCCAACAGAGTGTTTGTATTTGTTTAAGTGTAGTATAAGTAAAGCCAAGCTTACTTTTAATAAATCAAACCCATAAATCAATCCTAACTACTTCCATCATCAGTCAAACAAATGATGTAAGTGAAGTGGGTCCCACCACTTTTAAATTCCAAATTTAAGTCTGCTAACTTAACACGCAACTTCGCTCGGGTCCGGGTTCATTTAATTCCGAATAAATGAATTTTCCGTTGCGACGTAATTAAATTTACTTTAAATAAATAATAATGCCTAGCAAAATTATTACGAAAGTCACTTGCGAATTAATTCTAAATTAATTCGTTTGCCCGAATTAAAATCCAATTTTAATTCCGCTTTGAAATCCAATTTCATTTAATATATCAAATATATTATTTTAACCCAATTAAATAAATTAAATAGTAAAATCCAATTTAACTATTAAATTTACTTTGCCGATTAATTCCAAATTAATCGCCTTCTCTCTTCTAGTCGAATTAATCCCAGATTAATTCTTACCGTAATTAATCCTAGATTAATTTTATCTCTTTCATAATTATTCCTAGATTAATTCTGTTCGAGTTAAATGTCATCGGTGAATCTTTGGGAGGCGACCCAAGAGATTTTTGGATATGTTGGCTGTGAATACGGTCATCGAACTATCCGAACACGTGCGTACCTTGTACCACGTTCTTACCGATTTACAACACATGGTTGGCTTCTAGCAAAGCACCGTGCCTACCCAATTCTCCAGAAATATTCTTTTAAGGAATATATAATCTATATCAGGTGTAGTATACATAGTATTACGTATTACGATCCAGTATCGGATGTCACATGCTAGGTATGGGGCTAGAGTTGTTTCTGCCTCATATGAAACATATATCGGATCACTAGCAACTAGTCTCTTTATGATAGGAAAGTCATGACCTAGTCATACTTTCCCGATGGCTATAGCACTATAGAGTACCAGTTCTGTATCCCTGTGTGATCATCATCTCCATATGACTGAAGTGATACTTCCATCTTGACATCACACCTAATACACTACGATTCTCAGTATACCCAGAAGAGGCGTACACAGAACCTGTTAAAGCCCCAGACGACCAAAACCAAAGTATACCGATTGTCGCAAGTATTAGCAATACAAGTCTCAGGTTAAGACCATATACACCTACCCTGATTCGGATTCCCATAGACACATAGTCATACTACTAATGGGATTCCGATGGGTCTATCCAGAGCGAAGCTGTTCCCGTACCATCGGTAAACAGAACCTCCTATCATACTTGCATGAGTATCCAATACCCAAATATATGAGAACTATGTCGTTAAGCTTCCATAACACGCACAAGTGTGATACTAGCCTATTCCGCATTATCGATGTCCAGTCTCGATAATACTACGACTAGGGATATTTAATTATTAAACCTTCTTGGATTAATATTTTCTCATATCTTATTAATCTGGTACTAATCATATGGATTTTTATCATTTATGTATCCAGGTAATCCAATTACAAATGATAAAAGAGCAATTTCCTTTGTCACATAGTTAATTTTGTACAAGAACACCATGTTCTTTACAAAATAGTGATGCTATGGGTCATAATTGTCCAACACTGAAATGGTTGGACAAATGTTGTGTTGAATGGCTCTGACATACATAAATAGTTGTTGGGCTGGACAACAGGCCTCAGAAAACAGGACTGTTGCTCCATGATTTGGGGTGTATCATTTCTTTGTAAAGCTCGTAATTCTTCTATCGCCCAATAATATTCCATTTTCAACCACCTGAAAAATAAAAGAAAGAAATAAAAATTACAGATAAAAATAAAGATAATTAGATACAAGTAAAATAGATAGCTTCAAAATTAATAACTCAAGAAAAATAAGTCCCCGGCAACGGCGCAAAAAACTTGATCGGTGAAATCACACACGTAACGCAAGCGCACGTATCGCTTAAGTAGTATAAAAATATTGATCCCACGAGGACTAAATTTGTATTGATGTTATTAATTATTAATTCTATTTATTTACATGTATCTAATTGAGGTGAGAAGGGAATGATCGCTGATTGGTTGGTTGAATGTGAATTTGCTAAATAAATAAATAAATAAAAACACAAAAGAAAATACAAAGGAAACTAAACAAAAGACACAAACATCTAGGGTTGTGATTCCACACAATATTATTCTAATGATGAATTGATTCTCTTATATATATGTAATAAATAAGTTGTTAACCAGGAACACGAAGATATCCAAACGCCTCTTCCGATGGTCAGATGCAAACACCCAAAGTAACCCAATTAACTATATTCCTATGTTAACTAAGTTACTCGAATTCATTAAGGTCATGTTCTAATTGTGGCTATCCACGTCCGACATGTATATTCCTATCCTGGAAGGAAATCTCTAAGATGAGATCGTGAGCTATTAAATCTAAGGCTGAAACCTAAAATCCATTTTCCAAGTTCATTTTAAGTTTACCACATCAATCTTATTGGTGATCAGGCAACAAGAAGCATTAAGCTTAAGATTCAATAAACAAGCCAAAACATCACACATATATAAATAAAATCAATTATTAAACTCGTGAATATTGTGCTTCATCACTTACCTACAATAAAAATAAAATGATGGGGTTAGGGGATCCACATTTAATATTTCAAATGTAGAAATCTCGCTTTATTATAATATAGAAATTGTGTTGATATCCAATTAAGTCAAACCAGCCATAAAAGCGGTGTTATTATTTATCCATAAACCAGCCATATAGGCGATAATCATCTGTTACCTAAAGACCGACTATATAGGCAGTGTCACATTATGTCAAATAAATAAAACCAGCCATTAAGGCATTATCAACTTTAATCCATATTATAAAATAAGTGCGATTACTCTACCTTATCATATTAAAGGTTTCACCCTTCCCCAAGAGGAAATTAACTACTAAACATAAAAGAAAGTAAAAACACACAAACTATTATTACTAAAAATTAAAACACATAATTCAAATACAGAAAATAAACACACAAGATACAATCCTCAATTTCCTTAGTAGAAACCTCAAGGAAAGTATGCAATTTACAAATGAAATGGCTTGGTATTTATAGGAAAAATTTTACCTCCATAAATTTCTCCGCGAAACATGGCACAAAACATGGCACCAAATCCTCCACCAAACATGCAAGCATGTTTGGTGGAAGTTTGACAATTTCCATTTTTATTTTATTTTATTTTATTTTTGTTTTGAAAATGACTTTAATAATTACACATAACACACTTACGGATGTTTTATCAATTTCTGTTATGCAAACTTCAGAATTCGAAATTATTATGAGCGTCATAATTGTAGATCTTTGAGTCTTCTTTAATCTGGAACTTGAATCACCTCAATCCGATATCGGGGTAGAAAATTATGGCCAAAATACGAAAATTATGCAAAGTTGAAATTTTCAAATTTATACTTCGTTAAAACGCCATTTCAAGTTTCCAACCTCTAAAATCCAAATTTCAAGTCCAGTTTTTGCCCTTATTTGTTCCATATTTCATCCTTATTGATTTCATTGAGTCCAAATTTTATTTTATCTGCAAAATAAACTAAAACACATCAAAACGTTCATAAAACCCAGTGCTTGCACTATAGCGTTATTATAAATATTTTTACATAATATAAATTTATTATAAATACGTACTTGAGTAAATTTTGAATCCAATACACAAACCAAATTAGAATCCCAATAAGAAATGTCTTGTGAATAATTCTAGGTCACCCAAAGGTGGTCAAGTTATTCTAGAATGGTAGTCATAGCTCTAAGCTTTAATCTAGAGTTCCAAACTCTAATTTTATGTTTTGTCTAACATAAATATTTTAACCCAGTGCTTGCACTATAGCGCGCGTCAAGGGCGCGACGCGCGTGAAGCCACGCGCTATAGTGCAAGCACTACAGTGCGCGCGTGCACTTTAGCGCACATGTCTGAATTTTTTTAATTCATTTGTTCCTTTCCTTTCCTTCAGCTCTTTTTCCAGAGAGCTGAATGAATTATGGTCTATTACCCTAATTTCTTTCGATTTTCCCTAAACGCTTCAAAAATACCAAAAATTAATTTTTAACATCAACACATGTTATAGAACAAAATTCAAGTTTTCAAAATATCAAATATTTTTACATAATATAAATTTATTATAAATACGTACTTGAGTAATTTTGAATCCAATACACAAACCAAATTAGAATCCCAATAAGAAATGTCTTGTGAATAATTCTAGGTCACCCAAAGGTGGTCAAGTTATTCTATAATGGTAGTCATAGCTCTAAGCTTTAATCTAGAGTTCCAAACTCTAATTTTATTTTTTGTCTAACATAAATATTTTAACCCAATTACAAGCATATTGTATTTATACTTCCAAAGCATCCTAACACAATTAATTAGCCTAATTTCAATATAATGTATCTAATACATAATTCAACATTATATGTCTCACTAATGAAAAATATAGCTTTTAGAGAAGATCAAACTTACCTAGAAAAGTTGATTCAAAGATCCAATCTACTTCTCTTTGTTGAAATATTTGGAGAACTTCCAAGGATTAGCAAGCTTTCTCTAAGATCCAATCTTGATTCCAATGCTAGCAAACTTCACCCTAAGATCCAATCTTGATTTATCCTAGATGAAATATTGTAGCGACCTCACAAAGCTTCTCTAAAACTTCTCTAACTTAGGCTAATTTCTACAATACTTTCTTGTATCTAGCTTTCTCCAGCTTTTGCTTTGCTTAATTAAGACCTTCCTAAAGCTTGCTATTTACAGTAAAATTTAGGTAATTTTTAATTAATAAAAGTTGTAATCAACTTTTATGTGGGCTTAATCTAATTTGTCCAAATATGTATAATTAGGTGTGACTAATCTTCTTTGTCTCCCACTTTGATTTAATCCAATTAAATCAAGCCAAGGATTAGGAAATGGATTAGTTAAATGTTTGCCACTTTGATTTAATCTAATTAAATCAAGCAAAAACCACCTTATTACATACTTATAATTATCATAATATCCTCAAATGGTAGAGATAATTTTGATTTTACAATTAAGCTCTTGTGTAATTATTTGAATTAATCAAATTAATCCTATTAGGTCAAAATAAATAATCAATGTTATCCAATAACACTTGATTATCTTAGTTGATAATTATAATATCGAATATTATCTTTTATCAAAATTAATCGGCTATCCAAGTTCTCAACTAGTACACTTCATATTGAGATTCTCTAAGTTCAGACAAGTTCGTCATATAAGCCTAGCTAATATGTACGCAATTCGGCCACCTCTGAATTCGCGAAGAACACGAACGACCTTTCTGAACTATACGAGTCGAGGTCATCACATATGTTTAACAATCCATTCGTCGTAGGCTATCCGAGTTATGCTTAGGAAACATAGAATATACCATCAAGTTTCTGAGGCGTACATCTCATGTCAACATGTCCACGATTCTTTACAACCGATGTGATCCACCCTAGGTGATCAACTTTGGCAAAAGCTTTAAGAATCGTGACTTTACTCACATGGATACCTAAACCCTTTATGGTATAAATACGGGCCAACAGATCCTATTTTGCTTCGCACTTGATTACTGAGTGCATTGGTCCACACCCAATGAACATCTAGAGGCCAGATCATAAAAGGTTTCTGACATACATGGCATCAAAGTGTGGAGGCTCTCACATAAAATCAATGATATCCTATCGTCAAAGGATTACATATGCAACTCGACTCGAGGAGATTCCTATTGACGGTGGTAAGCACTTCCAACTGTTATGAATCATCTATGAGTCATTCAGTATTCGGTCCAACCAATACCCATACGTCTATATGGGTTTCCAAAACTCATGGTACATCGGGTTAATCCATTGGAACTCCAATTCCAATATATGCCATATGTTAGTCTTCTAGGTTATAGGAATTCGACCGTATTCCAAAACCAACGACTAGGAATATATCTACTTTAAGAATAATTTACAATAGTAATACTAACCGGCGTAATCATACACGTATTACGCAAGCTCACGTATCGTTCAAGTAGTATAAAAATTATCGATCCCATGAGGACTTAATACCTGAGCTATTAATTTATGAAGCCAAATTTTTCCAAGTATCTAATGGAATGATTGTTTGATTGGATGGTGATTATAAATTAAAACAAGTAAATAAAATATTGCGAAAGTAGATTGAGGAAAATTCAATATTAAGAAACTATCTAGGGTTTTGAATTCTTCCAATATCTTTTTAAAGATGAAGTGGTTATCTCAAGTTTTTGTAATATATTGGTATACTAACCTGGAACACGAAATTATGCAAAAGCCTATGTCGATGGTCAGATGCAAATACCTAGTGTAACCCAATTAATCATATATCTATGTCAACCAAGTTACCTGAATTCATTAAGATTAAGTTCAAATTATGGCTACCCCCACCCGACAAGTATATGTCTATCATGTAAGAAAATCTATTAAAGGGTTATTTATCCTCAAGGAATATTGTGGGCTATTAAGTCTAAGGCTGAAACCTAAAATTTCTTTGTCAAGTTTATTTTAAGTTTACTAGATCAATCTTATTAATGGCCAGTTAATAAGAAGCATTAAGCTTAAAACTTAATAAATAAACCTTTATATTACCCAAACTATAAAATAACCTCTTATAAACTGGTGATATTGGAATTCATCACAACCCCAGATAACAGACTTAGTTACGACACATATCTAAGGCTAATAAAAGCTTAAATAAAATAAAAGACATAAAGTAAATACTGGAAAGTAAATGCTTGAAATTAAATAAAGTAAATGTTGGAAATTAAATAAAGTAAATGCTGAAATTTTAAAAATATAAAAGTACAATAAAAGAAAATTTTGGGGTTAGAGGATCCACTTTTATTACTACTATTTTAGATATCTCCCTTATTATAATATATTTACTTTGCGTGATATTACCAACCGACCACAAGGCGGTATCCTGATTAAGTCAACTTAATAATTAATTCCAACCGACCATAAGGCGGTATCCTCATTAAGTCAGGTTAAAATTAATTTCATTAAGTCCAACCGACCATAAGGCGGTATCCTTATTAAGTCAGGTTTTAAATAGTTTATATATTATAATTAAGGGAGATTAATCTAAATATTAGTAATAAAAGCTTAACATTTTACCCCAGCAGGGGGGAGTTGCCTCCTCATTGCTGAAAAGTAAATACTGAAAAGTAAATAACAGAAAGTAAATTACGTAAAAGTAAATAAAAATTAAATGCTGAAAGTAAAGACTTGAAAAGTAAATAAAAGAAAGTTCAAATGTGAAAATTAATTACTGAAAGCTGTAAATAAACAAACGAGATACAATCTTCAGAGTATTCTTAAGGAATCCCTTAGAAGAAAGTATGAAATGAAATCTGAAATTCAGCCTCTATTTATAGACAAATTTTGGAGTCACGCGTCGCGACACGCCAACCCTTACGCGTCACGACTTGCCATTAATGAAAGACATGTTGCGCGAAACTCCCAGAGATGGTGACACGTGTACGCAGCTGAATGATTATCTCAATAATTGTGCTGAGGTGGCGACCACTGAATTATTGTACTGACGTCATTGATGACGTATGTACTGACGTGGCGCTGATGTGGCGATGATGATTGTTGGCAGCATGTGATGATGACTCGTGTCTGGCACACGTTAGCATGATTTGTTATGATGTTGACATGTGGTAGGCGCATATTAGTAAGTGCGTATGATAGCAAACTTCTCTGATTGTGACACGTGTCCGACGCATTTTAGCAGTACCGGCGCATGTTAGAGGTCGCGACGCAGAAGTAGCTGCACGTCGCGACGCCCAAAAGACGATTTTTCCATTTATCCGTTTTTCACTGTTTTGGCCCTGATTTGATTCCAGTGAGTCCTGAAACCTTATTTATCTACAAAATAACACAAAGCACATCAAAATATTCATAAAACTCAAGAAACTATACAAAATATTAGGTCAAATGAGTGGGAAATAGTGATATATTTACCACTCATCAAATATTTATCCCAATGTTGAACCACCTAATGTCCAATATTACTACAAGATTATTCTATAGTCGATGTCATTCTTAGCATATCTATACATCAATCTAATACGCATAATGAAAATACCATTAATAAGGTATGAAATGAAAATATAGTTATTTTATTAATAAATTATAAAATGTATAATTCGGATTGGCACTCCAAGAACCAACTCCAATAACATGTACGATATTGAAACTCTTTATCCAAGTTAGTAGTTGTTTTCTTTCTTTCTAAATTACCGAATAAGTAAATTCTCCGATTATTTTTACCATTCTCCATGCACAAAGCTAACAAGGTATTAATCAACTCATTGTGCCCACAATATTCATAAGTGTAGTTGAAAAGAAAGTAATTTTTCTGTCCTAAAGTTATATCAGACTTCACACCTTTTTTTTTTAGCAATGGAATATTTTTCTGATTTTTCAAAATTTTTTTATATACAATATCTTTCATCCATGTAACGAGCTTTGGGCCAGTAACTCCCAAACCAGTTGGCTTTAGGGCACCAGGTGTTAAGACACCCCTACGTACTTAAATACTCGGATTTCCAATATAAATATATTTTTTTACAACATCTTCAATCCATGTAGCGAGCTTTGGGTCAGTGACTCCCAAACCAGTTGGTTTTAGGGCACTGTTTGTTAAAACACCCCTGCGGACTGAATAACTCGGATCTCATACGTTTTTTTATCCCATCGCTTTTTTAGATGCTTCCTCCAATTAAACTAGAGCACTGAATATTACAAACTTTTCAATTACAGCTCATGTCCCTATGTTACCAAGCAAGTTGATAATATCTGTCAACTGAGCATATGAAGATTCATTTTAATCAGTATTATGGAGAATTAACAAATTAAATAATTCTAATGGAAATAAACAAAAATTAACTTGTTACGAAATAGGTTGAGATACGGCTCATGAGTGAAAATTCCTTACACAGCTATGTCATACGAATTTCACCTGATTAATCAAGTTAAAAACACAAAAACACAAATTTTTTTTTTTAATTTTTGTAAAATTTTTTTTAATTTTTTTGACTAAAAATCAAATAAAAATAACACAATAAAAACAAGATACTAGTCAACTATTCCCCTCCCCCAAAGCTAAATGAGACATTGTCCCCAATGTCTTAAAAAGTAGAAGAGAGTTTAGCAAATAATACCTGGTTAGCTGAAATTCTACATCTAAAATTAAATGTTAAGATCCATATTTATCAGTGCTTTTTACCACGATGATTATCGGACCAGATTATCTTTGAAATGATAGGGTTAATTTGTGGTTCAAAGGCTAAAAGTTGGTCAATTAAATCATTGGTAGTTCTGGCAGTGAAGAATAGATCTTTTACAAGTTTTGACACGAACCCATTTCTCCGGACATCATCAAGAAACACACAAAGAAAATCATAATATCCATCAACATTAAACAATCCAATCGGTTTCTGGTGTATGTTCAAGTTCGCCCAAGATAGTACTGTCAAAATTTCCTCCATCGACCCAAGCCACCTGGCAAAGCAATAAAAGCATCAGCACGGTTAATCATTTCCACAAGTCGTTCAGACATACCTGGCACAATAAGTTCCTCTCCATTTGATGGTCCTATAAGATTCGCCTCCGCCAAAGGTTTTGGGATGATTCCTAGAACTTGACTACCTCATTCCTGTATAGCATTTGAAACGATCCCCATTAGTCCAAGATTGCCACCACCATATACTAAGTGCATATTCCTTTCAGCTATGACTCGACCCAATTCATGTGCTGCCGCTACAAATTCTGGTTTAGAACTAACACTAGTACCGCAAAACACACAGATGTTTACAACTCGTCTTCTTGATGTAGCTTCCATTTTTATTTATCAACTTTGGATGTCTTTAAGAGTGCAATGATGAGTTGAATTTATAACACCTGAAAAATGGTGAGTAATAATAGCACTAGTACCTGCCAGATGATAATTTATATCGTGAAAGTAAAAAAGGTCTGGATCCTGTTAGAGAAAATAGAAGAAAATAACAAAATAAATCACAATTATTAGTTAAAGACGAAAAGAAAATAATACTTACAGGAAGTAATGGCTTGAATGATGTCTATGCGTCAGGGACAAGCTTCCCATCCAAATTTCTTATAAATTGGCAAACATGGTCTTTTAAAGTCAGATTCACGAGACTGTACTGTTGTCTTTCTTTTCGGAATTGTGTATATAACATGTGAATTGCATGATGCACATATCCACTGGAATGCGTCTCAAGAGTCTTAGATATGTCATCCAAAGACTCCTTACTCAAGCCATCCCTAATGAATTTAATTTTATCTTCACGGTTATTTGACACCATTTCTAAAGAACGATAGCGAGTATTACATGCCATGCATGCACATTTATAACAAACACCCATTCTTTTAGCTCTTCTCTTTTTAGCAAATGTGCTTTTTCCTAAACCAGACAGATATGAAATAAAAGAGTCAGAGGACTCACCTACCAATCGGACACGTGCTTCAATAATCCAACGAATGTCATTAGGAATACCTTTGATCATCAGTAATCTCATTCGTTCCAAGCAAGCTTTGTAGACTTTCATCAGAGAGTTTTGAGGGAGAGAATGAAATTGCTTGTGAAGATTTGCGAGAACGTCTTCCATCCTTAAATGACTTTACCTGCAAAAATTAAACACACAAACATAAAACACACCAAATCTGAATATATACTCAAATTGCATGGGTTGTCTCCCAGCTAGCGCGAAGTTTAAAGTCGTCAGCTAGACATGACTCTCGAACGTTAGGCTGAATCTGAAAGTGTGACACTTTCTTTTTATCGCTCAAATGATTCTTCCCAGTAGTGCTTGACACGCTGACTGTTAACTTTGAATGTTTCATTGGTGTTGGGATAAAGTAACTCAACAGCTCCATATGGTAAAACCTGAGTGATCACAAATGGACTTGACCACATTGATTTCAACTTTCCAGGGAAAAGTTTCAACCTCGAATTATATAACAACACCTGCTGCCTTGGTTCCAGTTGTCTGCGCACTATTTTTCGATCAGGCCATTTCTTGGTCTTTTCTTTGTATAATCTGGCATTCTTCTAAGCCTGTAGGTAAAATTCCTCCAATTCGTTGAGTTGGTTGAGTCGATTTTCTCCTGCTGCTTGTAGATCAAGATTTAACTTCTTCAGTGCCCAGTACGCCTTGTGTTCAAGCTCCACTGGCAGATGGCACGCTTTCCCAAACACCATTCGATATGGAGACATACCGATGGGTGTCTTGTAAGCTGTCCGGTAGGCCCATAATGCGTCATCCAGTTTTATATACCAATCTCTCCTTGTTGATCCAACGGTTCTTTCCAAGATTCTTTTGATCTCCCTATTTGAATCTTCAACCTGTCCATTTGACTGTGGATGGTAGGCAGTGGCAACTTTATGAGTAACTCCATATTTTGATAGGAGTGTATCGAAATATCTATTGCAGAAATGTTGCCACCATCACTGATAATCGCCGAGGTGTTCCGAAGCGAGTGAAAATATTCTTTTTGTTTCAACCCATTTGGAGACCTAGTCTACTACAACTAGTATGTATAGGTTTTCGAATGATGGAACAAAGGGTCTCATAAAATCAATCCCCCATACATCAAATATCTCCACTTCCAGAATGTTTTGCAAATGTCCTTCATTTCTCCTTGAAATATTTCTCGTTCTCTGGCACTTGTCACATTGAAGAGCAAATAAGTAGGCATCTTTAAACCGAGTGGGCCAGAACAAACCTGATTGAAGGAATTTGGCTGCAGTTTTATTTCCACTGAAGTATCTGCCGTATGGTGATGAATGACAATATTGCAGAACACTATTGACCTCCTCATGTGGAACACAACATCTCAGTTATTGATCAGCATAACATTTGAATAGGTACGACTCATCCTAGACATAATGTTTGACTTCTTTGAAGAACTTCTTTCGTTGCTGAGTTGTCTATTCCAACAGCCATTTTCCTGATACTATGTAGTTGACATAGTCAGCATACCAAGGGACATCATGCTATTTTATGGCAAACAGCTGTTCATCTGGAAAAGTTTCTTTGATTATCATTTCATTGCCAGCTGTTTCTCCATTCTCGAGCCTCGATAACTGATCTGCCACTTGGTTCTCTTGTTGGACAATTATGACCCATAGCATCCCTATTTGTACAAAACATGTTGTTGTTGTACAAAATAACTATGTGACAAAGGAAATTGCTCTTTTATCATTTGTAATTGGATTACCTGGATATATAAATGATAAAAGTCCATGTGATTAGTACCAGATTAATAAGATATGAGACAATATTAATCCATTAAGGTTTAATCATTAAATATCCCTAGTCATAGTATTATCGAGACTGGACATCGATAATGCAGAATATGCTAGTATTACACGTGTGCCTGTTATGGAAGCGTAACGACATAGTTCTCATATATTTGGGTATTGGATACTCATGCAAGTGTAATAGGAGGTTCTGTTTACCGATGGTACGAAAAACAGCTTCGCTCTGGATAGACCCCTCGGAATCCCATTGGTAGTTTGACTATGTGTCTGTGGGAGTCCGAATCAGGGTAGGTGTATTTGGTCTTAACTTGAGACTTGCATTGCTAATACTTAAGACAATCAGTAAACTTTGGTTTTGGTCGTCAATGGCTTTAACAAGTTCTGAATACGCCTCTTCTGGGTATACTGAGAATCGTAGTGTATTGGGTGTGATGTCAAGATGGAAGTATCACTTCAGTCATATGGAGATGATGATCACGCAGGGATACATAACTGGTACTCTAAGTGTTATATCCATCGGGGAAGTATGACTAGGTCATGACTTTCCAATCATAAAGTGGCTAGTTGCTAGTGATCTGATATATGCTTCGTACGGGGCATACACAACTCCTACCCCAGGCCTAGCATGTGACATCCGATACTGGTTCGTAATATGCAATACTATGTATACTACGCCTGACAAAGATCTTGTATTCCGTAGAAGAATATTTCTGGAGAATTGGGTAGGCACGGTGCTTTGCTAGAAGCCAACCATGTCTTGTAAATCAGTGAAAATGTGGTACCGGGTACACACGTATTCGCATAGTCCGATGACCGAATTTACTATCAACATATCCAGGGATCTCTTGGGTCACATCCCAAATATTCACCGATGATATTTGACTCGAACAATATTAATCTGGGATTAATTAAGAGAGAGAAAATTAATCTGGATTAATTACGGTAAGAATTAATCTGGGATTAATTATCAGAGAAATAATTAATCTGGGATTAATTTATGAAGAAGAGAGAACGCGATTAATTTGGAATTAATCGGCAAAGTAAATTTAATGGTGAAATTGGATTTTACTATTTAATTTATTTAATTGGGCTAAAATAATATATTGGATATATTAAATGAAATCGGATTTCAAAGCGAAATTAAATTGGATTTTAATTCGTGCGAACGAATTAGTTTAGAATTAAATCGTAAGCGACTTTCGTAATAATTTTGCTGGGCATTATTATTTTATTAAATTAGATTAATTGCGTCGCGACGGAAAATTTGTTTAATCTGATTAAACGAACCTGGGTCCAAAAGCATGTTGTGTAAGTAATTTGAATTTTGAATTCAATGTGGTGGGACCCACCCACTTACATCATCAACTAGTCATTTGTTGATGGAAGTTGTTGGGATAATAAATTGGATTTTACTAACCCATCACACCAACCAACAAAAGATATACAAGTAATGAATTTTTTATTTATTCATTGTTATCTCTTTTTCCACTTTTGGCCATGTGGCCATTGATTTCTCTATTAAAAGGCCGAAAGAAAAGCACTTTTTTTTTTCTTTTTTTTTTTTTTGAAAATCCTGTTTTTTTCTTTTGATTTGGCCTAATTGGCCTCTGAGTTTTAATTGGCCGAATGAGCAATTGGCCTCTGAATGAATTTGAAAAATAGAAAGGCATTTGGCTTCCTTTTGAAGCATGGCCGAATGGCCTGACTTTGTCAATTTTGGTCGAATGGCCTCATTTCAAATAGGGCTGATTGCTTCCTCTCTCCAGCCGATTTGTTGTTTCTCTTGGAGAGCTAAAATCTACCACTTTTGTTCTTGCTAGCACATATAGGAGTCAAGTGAAGGTGATAGGGATACTCACCCATGAGTTTGGAACAACAAAGAGGGCTTGGAAGCTTCAACATCCATAAAAATTTTAAAAAATCAAAGCCGATCAATGTAAGTTAATTCCGCAAACTTCTTGATTTATTCACACACTAATCACGCTTAGAGATCCTGTGGCATGTCTAGGACACTTACAATGGTATCAGAGCGAGATCTAAGCATGATTTGAGTTTATTGTTTATAAACTTTAATTTGGGATTTTATGCTTGGAGCTTGATTTTGCCTAAATTGATTGTTGGGTTGTGTTTGGATGATGATGAATTGAATTTGTGCATCTTTGGTTTTATGAAAAATTGATTAGATTAATTTCCCCCAAAAACCCCACCATGTCCGAATATGAACCCTAGTATAATACTCATGGTAATTTTGATTTTGACAATTAGATGTGTTAAAAGCATGAAATGAATATGATTGTTGATTTAATTGGATTGAAATCAAATTGGGTGTTATTTCATGTATTGCCGTGAGTGTGAAGCATGTTGGAATGGATTGATTGTGCTTTAATTTATGTTGGACATGAATTAGATCTTAAGCATGATTAATTAGATTAATTAGTGTTTTGGAAATACTAGATTAATTAATTAATTGTGTTAATTACACTTCAATTGAATTAATGTGTAATTTGGAATGATATATTAATTTAATTTGTTGTAATTGGCTAATGGGCTTGGTTGGGCCAAATTTTAGTCTTGGATTATATTTGGGCCTAAACCATTTCCATAAAGTCCAAAATATGACAATTGGGCCTTTAATAATTTAATTGGGCCTAATGGGCTTAAATTGATATTATGGCATATGATGATTCCTAAATGGGCCAAGGCTTTTGGGTTTGATCCATAATGGCCAAAGCCCACGCCAAAAGAATTAATTCAAAGCCCATTGGACTTTAATTAATTAGTATTGGATACTAATTGGGCCTTTGAGACCCATGTAAATTGGATTTGGAATCCAAGTATAAAATGCACTATTAAAAGTGTAATTATTTAATTTATAATTAATTATGAATTAGTATTGGATACAATTTAAATTGGATTTAAAATTGTAGTTCGATATAATTCAAGAATATTTACTTTGAGTATTTATTCTTAAACGAGTTTGACTCGCGCAAATCAAATCGTTGTTTGAATATTGGATGGTCATTTATTCAAAGATTAATTAATTGGATTAGATTGATTGAATAACATGCTTTGTGTGAATACTTGGATGTATTATATGAATAATGTATATTAGATGGATATTAGATGGGTGGGGGCAATTTTGGAAATTATTGTAAGTATGGTACTTATTTATTAAATTGGACCTGCGTGTCCAGCCTTTCACCTATATTCTATTTGTATTTCTCTTCTCACCAATTCCCCTCAATGTAAATGAGGTTTATTTTAGTGTTATGTAATTGGGTAGAAGTTTGTGCTAGCGGGAGAGAGGAAAGTGAGAGATTTGTTCTAGGAACAATGTGTTGTATATCCATCCACATATCATTATTAAATTTATCGCGCATTATTATGCTTTTAGAATGCATGCTTAAGGGTGTATGATGAGACCTAATTAAAGATAATAAATTGGTTGCCAACACGCGACCACAACCCTCATTTTAATATTAAGTGTTTTTCCTTCCATTGAGTGATTCTCTCTCAAGATCTAAGATTGGCATTGGTTTGCTGCCCAAAGTCAAGACCTTTGTCCATTGCGGATGTGTTTGAATCACGAAAGCTTTGTTGAATATCGTACGTCTTGGGCAAGTTGTGATTTGTTGGCCAAAGTCAATGTCATTTCTTGTTCATCGACCTCGATTATGAAGCTTTCCCACTGTCAATGGGTCATGCTTAACTGGTTTCATTAAGCTTGTTGAGCCAAAGCCAAGGCTTAGTTGATTCAGAGGAAAAAGGTTAGGGAATATATTGGATATATTGGATATATGTTTCGGACTTGGAGGTCCACCTACTGGATCTAGGAATTGGATGGGATCCAATTGATCTTAGAGATCTATGTAGTTAAGTTTCATACAACTTGTTGGCCAAAGTCAAGATTGTGTGTTATTTAACGGGATCATAGCCCACTAGGAAACTAGGTTTCCCGAGTACTCCACAGAGGGTTAGAGGCTTGCCGAAAAATAGTGGGAGGCAAGTATTAAATTTGTAATTTCGTTTAAATACTTGCCAATACGCGCTCATTTTATTTTTTTCGTCATTAATTATAAAATATATTAGTTGGACTAATATTCAATTGTTGTATTAATTAAACAGTTAGACTGTATTCAAACTACTTCATTTATAGTTGGTTATATAATTTAATTATGGTAATCAATACATTTGAATGTAACCGATCAATTGTAGTTGATTATATTGTTAGACTATAGTAATTAATTACTTAAAGCTGTAAATAAACAAACGAGATACAATCTTCAGATTATTCTTAAGGAATCCCTTGGAAGAAAGTATGAAATGAAATCTGAAATTTGGCCTCTATTTATAGACAAATTTTGGTATCATGCGTGGCGATGCGCCAACCCTTACGCGTCGCGACGCACCGTTGATGAAGGACACATTGTGTGAAACTCCCGGAGATGGTGACACGTGTACGCAGTTGAATGATTATCTCAATAATTATGCTGATGTGGCGACCACTGAATTATTGTGCTGACATCATTGATGATGAATGTGCTGATGTGGCGCAGCCGTGGCGATGATGATTGTCGGCAGCATGTGATGATGACACGTGTCCGGCGCATGTTAGCATGATTTGTTGTGATGTTGACACGTGGCAGACGCATGTTAGCAAGTGTGAATGATAGCAAACTTCTCTGATTGTGACACGTGTCTGGCGTATTTTAGCAGTACCGATGCATGTTAGAGGTCGCGGTGCAGAAGTAGCTGCGCGTCGCGACGCCCAAAAGATGATTTTGCCATTTTGTCCGGCCCTGGTTTGATTCCAGTGAGTCCTGAAACCTTATTTATCTCCAAAATAACACAAAAACATCAAAATATTCATAAAACTCAAGAAACTATACAAAATATTAGGTCAAATGAGTGGGAAATAGTGATACATTTACCACTAATCAAATATTTATCCCAATGTCAAACCACCTAGTGTCCAGTATTACTACAAGACTATTCTAGGTCGATGTCATTCTTAGCATATCTATACATCAATCTAATACGCATAATGACAATACCATTAATAAGGTATGAAATGAAAATATAGTTATTTTATTAATAAATTATAAAATGTATAATTCGAATTGGCACTCCAAGCACCAACTCTAATAACATGTACGATATGTATAAATAGAATCTGAATCTTGAAAGGTTTAAGGTTTGAATCTTCATTTTATATAAGTTCTGCTGGAGTAGTAAATGGTGTGGAAAATCTTTTCTTTGCATTGTCCCAAAACTACTCCTATAGCAAAATCACTAGCATCGCACATCACCTCAAATGGAAGGGTCTAGTCTGGTGCTACAATGATGGGAGCAGAGACCAGCTTCTGTTTTAAGATTTCAAAAGCTTCATGACATTCTTTGGTGAAGTTGAAAGGCACATCCTTCTCCAAAAGATTGCAAAGAGGTTTTGCAATTTTGGAAAAGTCTTTCATAAATCTCCTGTAAAAACCTGCATGTCCGAGAAAGCTCTGAATCCATTTGACTGATGTCGGCGGAGGTAGTTTTTCAATTGTTTCAATATTTGCTTTGTCTACCTCGATTCCCTTTTGTGAGATCCGGTGTCCAAGAACAATGCCTTCATGCACCATGAAGTGGCATTTCTCCCAGTTGAGTACGAGGTTGGTATCTTCGCATCTTTGTAGTACATGTTCCAGATTTTGCAAACAGAGGTCAAAAGAATCTCCAAACACAGAGAAGTCATCCATAAAAACTTCCATACTCTGCTCCAGCATGTCTGAGAAGATGGCCATCATGCAACGCTGAAATGTGGCGGGAGCATTACATAATCCAAATGGCCTGCGGAAAGAAAAAGTACCATAGGGACATGTAAATGTGGTTTTCTCCTGATCTTCTGGGGCGATGGAAATCTGATTGTATCCTGAATATCCGTCCAGAAAGTAATAAAACTCATGTCCCGCCAGTATGTCTAACATCTGGTCAATGAATGGTAGCGGAAAATGGTCATTCCTTGTGGCTTTGTTCAACTTCCGGTAGTTTAAGCATACTCTCCATCCAGTCTTTGTTCTTATTAGAATCAGCTCGTTCTTTTCATTGGTAACAATAGTAATTCTTCATTTCTTCGGTACACACTGCATAGGACTCACCCAAGTGCTGACTGAGATTGGGTATATGATGCCAGCATCCAACCATTTGATGATTTCTTTCTTCACGACCTCCTTCATGATTGGATTGAGTCTCTGTTGATGCTCCAATGTGGATTTGTACTCATCGTTCATCAGAATCTTGTGCATGCAAAATGATGGACTAATGCCTCGAATGTCTGCTATAGTCCAGCCAATGGCTCTCTTGTGTTCTCGTAACACTCATAAAAACTTTTCTTCCTGCTCCAATGTTAGTGAAGAAGAAATAATAACAGGTAATTCAGAAGAGTTTCCAAGAAATGCATACCTGAGATGGCTCGGAAGTAACTTCAGCTCCAGCTGTGGTGGCTCTTCAATCGAATGATTGATTCGATCTTTCTTTGGAAGTTCCACACTTTCAACTGGTGGTGTTGACTTGAAATGGAATGGATTGTCAAGATAGTTGATACATTCCAGGATTTCAGCATCTAGCTCGCTATCAGTCATGTTGGTGATGCAAGATTCAAGTGTATCTGTGGGATTTGGCTCAGTATCCTGAACGATACTATCAACAACATCAACTCTGAAACATTCTTCTTCCTTTTCATCGTTCGGGAATTTCATGGCTTTGAAAACATTAAAGGTAACTTCTTGGTCCTGAACTTTCATGGTCAGTTCTATTTTTTGTACATCAATAACAGTTCGTCCTGTCACCAAGAATGGTCTCCCAAGAATGATAGGTACTTCTTTGTCTTCTTCCATGTCTAGGATAATGAAATCTGCTAGGAGAATGAGTTTGTCAACTTTGACCAGGACATCTTCAACAACTCCTCTCGGAAATGCGAGCGTTCGATCAGCAAGTTGTAGTGAGACTGAGGTAGGCATTGCTTCTCCAATTTACAGTTTCCTGTAAATAGAAAAAGGCATTAAATTAACACTTGCACCTAAATCACATAAAGCCTTACCGATATAATGTTCTCCAATGGTGCATGAGACTGTGAAACTGCCAGGATCTTTCAACTTCGGGGGAAATTTCCTTTGAATGATGGCACTGCATTCTTCTGTCAATGCTACTATCTCGTAATCTCCCAATCTCCATTTTCGTGAAAGAATGTCTTTCATGAATTTTGCATAGCTGGGCATTTCTTCCAAAGCTTCTGCAAATGGAATGTTGATGTGCAGCTTTTTGAACACCTCCAGGAATCGAGAAAACTGCTTGTCCAGTTTGTTTTTCTGAAGACGCTGAGGAAAAGGTGGAGGTGGAATGATCTGATCTTTTTCTTTTTCCTTTGCTTCTTTTTCCTCCATCTGTGGAACTGCATCTTTTGGAAGTTCTTTAATTGTTGCCTTGATTCCAACATCTTTGTTAATTTCAGTACCGCTTTTCAAAGTAATGGCTTGACATTGCTCCTTTCCTCGATTCTTTGGATTTGGTTCTGTATTGCTAGGAAGATTTCCTGGTGGTCTGTAACTCTGAGCATTGGCCATTTGTCCAATTTGATTCTCCAGTGCTTTGATGGAAGGAGATTGGCTTTGAAATATAGCATCATATGCTGCTTGTTGCTTTTTGAACATCTCTGCAATCCATTCTTTCATTTCGGGTTCTTTTTCATGTTCCTGGCTTTTGTTCTGTTGTTGAAATCCTGGTGGTGGATAGTTCTTCTGTTGGAATCCAGGTGGTGGATTGTTCTTTTGCCCTGAATTGTTGCCCCATGAAAAATTAGGATGATTTCTCCACCCTCGGTTATAGGTGTTGGAATATGAATTGTTCCCCTGTCTGTTGAAATTGTTGACATAATTCACCGTCTCTTCAAGTTGGTTTGGTTCTGGTGCTCCTCCATATGGTGAACTTGTGGATCCAGTGGTAAGAGTCTCCATGAATTTGCATATCTGATCCAGCTTGGCGTTGACTGCTGTATTGGCTCCAACTTCATAAATTCATGCAATTCTTTGGATCATGCTCCTTTCTGTTGGCCACAAGGAATTGTTATTGGCCATTTCTTTGATTAGGTCTCAGGCTTGATCTTCTCCTTTAGCCATTAAAGCTCCTCCAGCAGAAGCATCGATTGTGGTTCTCATCGGTCCAGAAAGTCCATTATAGAAAGTTTGGACTTGAAGCCATTTTGGAATCTCATGGTGAGGACATTTCCGGAGTAAATCTTTGTACCTTTCCCAAGCTTCGTAGAGAGTTTCTGAGTCTTATTGTACAAAGGATGTGATGTCATTCCTCAGCTTTCCAGTTCTAGCTGGTGGAAAGTACTTTGCAAGAAATTTGGTGGCTAAAGTGTTCCAAGTTGTGATGGAACCTGCTGGTAGTGAATGTAGCCAAACTTTAGCTCTGTCTTTCAAGGAGTATGGAAAAATCTGCAGTCTCATTGCTTCTTCAGCTTCTCGGTTGTAATTGAAAGTGCCGCAAACTTCCAGAAAGTTGTTGATTTGGGTATTAGGATCTTCAGTTGCTTTTCCCCCAAACTGCACTGACTGCTGAATCATCTGAATGCATGTTTTGATGTCACACGCATTTGTTGGTAAAGGAGGAAGTACAAGACAGGATATGAAGCCGTCTACCACCGGAATAGTTCTGTCTCGAATGGGTATTGGTGGTGCAACTTCCAAAGGTTCAGGTTCCATGTTGACTAAAGCTTCTTGGCCTTCACGTCTTTCCCTTCTCAACTGTCTGATAGTTCTTTCAATTTCCGGGTCAAACTGTCGGAGTTCAAAGCTTCTGGTTCGTCTCATGTAGTTTCTAAGAACCTGAAACACAAGAAACAAAAACAATAAGTAAAAAGAAATTAGATACAAATAAAGGTATTTAACCTCAAAACTAATAGTGAAAGATAAATAAGACCCCGGCAACGGCGCCAAAAACTTGACCGGCGTAATCACACGCGTATAACGCAAGCGCACGTATCGTTCAAGTAGTATAAAAAGTATCAATCCCACGAGGACTTAATATCTAATCTATAATTTTATGAGGTCAAATGATTACTAGTATCTAATAGGTTGATTGATTGATTGGGAATGGTGATGATTTTAAATTTAAAAATAAGTAAATAAAATTGAGCAAAAGTAGGTTTAGGAAAATTCAATATTAAGAAACTATCTAGGGTTGTGAATCTTTCTAATATCTTTTAAAAGATGAAGTGGTTATTTCATGCTTGTGTAATAAATCGGTTTACTAATTTGGAACACGAAATTATGCGAAAGCCTCTGTCGATGGTCAGACACAAATACCCAGTATAACCCAATTGAACCATATGTCTATGTCAACCAAATTACCTAGATTCATTAAGTTTAAGTTCCAATTATGGCTACCCCCGCCCGACAGGTATATGTATATCCTGTAAGGAATCTATTAAAGGGTTATTTATCCTCAAGGAAGATCGTGGGCTATTAAGTCTAAGGCTGAAACCTAAAATTCATTTATCAAGTTTATTTTAGATTTACCAGATCAATCTTATTAGTGGCCAATTAACAAGACGTATTAAGCTTAAGACTTAATAAGTAAACCTTTAAATTACCCAAACTATAAAATAACCCCATTATAAATCGGTGATATTAGAATTCATCACAACCCTAGATAACTAACTTAGTTAAGACACATAACTAGGGCTAGTAAAAACTTAAAAGTAAAAGACATAAAATAAAATGCTGAAAAGTAAATGCGGTAAAGTAAATACTGAAAAGTAAAATTAAAAATAAAATGCTAGGGTTAAAGGATCTACTTTTACTACTACTATTTTAGATATCTCCCTTAATATAATATATTAACTTGTGATAACATTACCAACCAGCCATATAGGCGGTAACCTGATTAAGTCAAATTAAGTCCAACCAGCCATTAAGGCGGTAACAATATTTCTCCATAAACCAGCCATATAGGCAGTAAATTACCAACCGACCACTAGGCGGTATCCTTGCTTAGTCAAATTAAAATCAATTTAATATCAATTACCAACCGGCCAATATAGCGGTATCCTCATTAAGTCAAATTTTAAATAGTGAATATATTTTAATTAGGGAGATTAATCTAAATAGCAGTAATAAAAGTTTTACCTTTCACCCTAGCAGTGGGAAGTTACCTCCTCATGTTGAATAGTAAAAACTGAAAAAGTAAAGAAAGTAATTATTATTATAGAACGTAATTAAAATTAATTACAAAACTGAAATTTAAAGTAAACTAGTTATAAAACTCCCTATTTACATCAGAGAATTCAGAGAGGAAGGTACATCTGAAACTGAAACCGAAACCTCAAGCTGAATTTATAGTCCTCGGTAAGGTGTACGAGTCGCGAAGCGCACTTCGCATCGCGACGCCCCACGTGTCGCAATCTAGTTGGCTGCTTCAAATTCTTATCCGATGACGTGGTGATGTGGATAATTGACTCAATAATTGTGATGACATGGCGATGACGTGGCAACACATGGCGAAAGTTATTGTCGGAACCGTAGGATGATGATAAGTGGCACTGCACACGTTAGCAGATCGGCTGTGATGTTGACACGTGGCACATCGCACGTTAGCAAGTCAAACTTTTTAGATTCTGACACGTGTCCTCCAGCGCACGTTAGCAACTCCTGGCGCATGTTAGGCGTCGCAACACATAAAATTACCAAATTGCCCTTTTATCCGTTTTTCACTATTTTGGCCCCAAATCACCTTCAGAAAGTTCTAAAACTTTATTTATCTGCAAAATAACACAAACCACATCAAAATATTCACAAAACTCAAGAAACTATACAAAATATTAAGTTAATGAGTGGGAATAGTGATATAAATACCATTCATCAACTAGATACAGAGATAATATTCCTAGTCAAACTAGATACATTATAACAGTCTCCTAATTTAAGTACATGTCCAATGGTAGTTCTAAAACATAGGTTTCTACGGCCAAAACAGCGACTCTCGTCCCATTTCCAACTCATAGGTCGATCTCATCTGAAGTCAGTCTCCTGCTAATCAACAGATCCCGCACATCAGTACATATATTTATGTACCACATCCAGTATCTAAAATCCAATTTTAAAACCAGCAGTGGACATGTTTATTACAAATATACCTGAAGTCGGAGCCTTGCATGTCTTCACTTCCTTCATGTCTGCCTTGTCCATATGGCAGTCACGCTTCCAGTGACCCCGTTTGCCACAGTTTAGGTAGACATCTTGGGATATGTCATTTGTCTTCCCAGAAGACTGTGATGATTTAGCCTTGTCCTTTTCTTCACACCCCCAGAAGCCTTCGGCCAAGCCTTGGCCTTCTGGGATGTCGAAGTAAGATACGCATTGCGCTTCTTGCCCTTTTGTAAGCTCTGACTCTGTCTCCTTGAGCTTAGCCATTAACTCTCCAAGAGTTTTCTATTGCAATTAGTACTTCTAAGATCTAAGAATAGATCTATGAAGATCCTTCAATTTCAATATCATACTATAAGGATCTAATCCTTAGTTCTGACAAAGAAATTAAGGAATCATTGCGGTAAATGTAACGGATTGAGCACTAAAGTTATCATCACCATGAGTCTTCCAAAGCTCATGCTCCACTATTTTCTCAACTCCGGGCTCAGGCCCGAGATGTCACTCTATCAAATAAAGTAACTTCTTGGCTCCCATGACTATCCTGAGGTTCTATTCCCAATTTGAAAATTGAAGCCGCTTAAAGACATTTTCACTCAGGATTATGTTTTAAACGCTAATATTTCAGTTATTTTGATTCCAATAGTCCAACTATCCAATCAACGATTTCAGGTAAAATCGAATATAATGATTTATATAGTCCAACTATATAATCAACTACTATTTGATTGGTTAATTCAAATATATTGATTACTATAATCCAATTATATAATCAACTATAAATGAAGTAGTTTGAATACAGTCCAACTGTTTAATTAAAACAACAATTGAATATTAGTCCAACTAATATATTTATTAATTTTTAATGACGAAAAATGAAATGAGCGCGTATTGGCAAGTATCTAAACGAAATTACAAATTTAATACTTGCCTCCCACTATTTTTCGGTGAGCCTCTAACCCTCTGTAGAGTACTCGGGAAACCTAGTTTCCAGTGGGCTAGGATCCCGTTAAATAACACACAACATTGACTTTGGCCAACAAATTGTATGAAACTTAACTATGTAGATCTCTAAGATCAATTGGATCCCATCCAATTCCTAGATCCAGTAGGTGGACTTCCAAGTCCGAAACATATATCCAATATATGCCAATATATCCAATATATTGCCTAACATTTTTCCTCTGGATCAACTAAGCCTTGGCTTTGGCTAAACAAGCTTAATGAAACCAGTTAAGCGTGACCCATTGACAGTGGGAAAGCTTCGTAATCGATGCTGATGAACAAGAAGTGACCTTTACTTTGGCCGACAAATCACAACTTGCCCAAGACGTACGATATGGAACAAAGCCTTCATGATTCAAACACATCCGCGATGGACAAAGGTCTTGACTTTGGCCAACAAACCAATGCCAATCTTGGATCTTGAAAGAGAATCACTCAATGGAAGGAAAAACACTTAATATAAAATGAGGGTTTTTGTCGCGATTTGGAAACCAATTTATTATCTTTGATTAGGTCTCATCATACACCCTTAAGCATGCATTCTAAAAGCATAATAAGGCGCGATAAAATTTAATAATGATATGCGGATGGATTTACAACAAACTTGTTCCTAGAATAAATCTCTCACTTTCCTCTCTCCCGCTAGCACTATTCATACTTCTACCCAATTACATAATAATTCTAAAGAAACCTCATTTACATTGAGGGGAATAGGTGAGAAGAGAAATACAATGAGAAAATAGGTAATAGGCTGGACACGCAGGTCCAATTTAATAAATTCTAAATTTATTACAATAATTTCCAAAATTGCCCCACCCTTCTAATATCCATCCGATATACATTATTCATACATACATCCAAGTATTCACACAAAGCATGTTATTCAATCAATCTAATCTAATTAATTAATCTTTGAATTAATGACCATTCAATATTCAAACAACGATTTGATTTGCGCGAGTCAAACTCGTTTAAGAATAATTACTCAAAGTATGTATTCTTGAATTATATCGAACTATAATTTTAAATCCAATTTAAATTATATTCAATTCTAATTCATATTTAATTCCAAATTAAATAATTACACTTTTAATAGTGCCTTTTAGATTTGGATTCCAAATCTAATCCTTATGGGTCTCAAAGGCCCAATTAGTATCCAATATTATTCAATTATAGTCCAATAGGCTTTTAATTATTCTTTAGGCATGGGCTTTGGCAATTATGGGTCAAACCCAAGATGCCAAGGCCCAATTAGGAATCACCCTATGCCAAAAATCAATTTAGACCCATTAGGCCCAATTAAAATTTTAAAGGCCCAATTATCATATTTGGACTTTATGAAAATGGTTTTAGGCCCAATTGGATCCAACCAATTATCCGAAACCAAACTTGGCCCAACCAAGCCCATTAAGCCCAAATACAATAAATTAAATTAACTCATTATTCCAAATTACAAATTAATTTAATTCAAGTGTAATTACCATAATTAATTAATTAATCTAATGCTTCCAAAACACTAATTAATTCAATTAATCATGCTCTACATTTCTAATTCATGTCCAACACAAATTGAAGTAAAACAATTCATTATAACATGCTTATCATCTCACGTCAATGGCAACAAAAATCATTCAATTTGATTTCAATCCAATTTAAATCAACATTCAATATTTTTATCATGCCATCAACATATCCAATATGTCAAATTTCAAAATTAATCATGAGCATTCCTAGGTCATGTATTCGACCAACATAAGGATTTTGGGAAAATTATTCTAATCAATTTTACACAAATCCAATGATGCAAAACTCTAAGTAATCATCATCTAACATCAACCAAACATCCAATTTCGCATTTTCATGCTCCAAGCAAAAATACCCAAATTTAAAGTCATGGACCCTAGAAATACAAATCAAACTTAGATCGCTCTGATAACATTGTAAGTGCTCCTAGAACATCCCAAGATCGTCTAAGAGTGATTTGTATGTGAATAAATCAAAGGGAGTTGCGGAATACTCACATTGATCGGATGAGTTTCAAAACTTTTTCCATAGATGTTAAAGCTTCCAAGCCTTCTTTGAGTGTTTCCAACATTTGGGTGAGTTTTCCTATCACCTTGATTCACTCATTTTAAGTGCTAGCTTGAACAAAACGAACCAAAATCGCCCTCCAAGAGAAGCGAGATTCGGCTTAGGAGATAATAGTTCATTCGGCCTTGGTGAGACATGGCCATTCGGCCAAGACAATGCCAATTCGGCCAAGAGAAACAAGGCCAATTCGGCCAAGGAGAATGGAGAGAGAGAGAACATATTTGATATTTTAATTTTCTAAAAACCTATCACCAAAATCAACTACCAAATGGTGTATATCTTTTTCAAAAAGATAAAGCAAAGTGTGTTGTGTAAGTTACCATAATTACACTCAACCACTTCCATCAACAAAAAGGTGACAAGATGTCCATCACAAAAGTTACTAGTGATGTAAGTTGGTGGGACCCACTTTAAATTCAAAATTCAAGTGGCTTCCTCAACACACTTCGGGCTCGGGTTCGTTTAATCCGATTAAATGAATTTTCCATCGCGACTTAATTAAATCCAATTTAATTAAATAATAATGCCTAGCAAAATTATTATTAAAGCCGCTTACGAATTAATTCCAAATTAATTTGTTCGCTAGAATTAAAATTCAATTTAATTCCGCGTTGAAATCCGATTTCATTTAATATATCTAATATATTATTTTAGCTCAATCAAATAAATTAAATAGTAAAATCCAATTTTAACTATTAAATTTAGTTTTCCGATTATTTCCAAATTAATCGCGTTCTCTCTCTTCTCGACAAATTTAATCCCAGATAAATTCTCGACGTAATTAATCCCAGATTAATTCTTTCTCTTTTAATTAATCCCAAATTAATTTATTGTTGTAATCAATCCCAGATTAATTTTCTCTCTCATAATTAGTCCAAAATAATTTTCTGTTCGAGTCAAATCTCAACGGTGAATCTTCCGGAAGCGACCCAAGAGATCCCTAGATATGTTGGCAGTAAATACGGTTATCAGACTATCCGAATACGTGCGTACCCGGTACCTCGTTCTCACCGATTTACAAGACATGGTTGACTTCTAGCAAAGCATTGTGCCTACCCAATTCTCCAGAAATATTCTTTAAATGAATATGTAATCTTTGTCAGGCGTAGTATACGTAGTATTACGTATTACGATCCAGTATCGTATGTCACATGCAAGGTCTGAGGCTGAAATTGTGTTTGCCTCGTACGAAGCATATATCGGATCACTAGCAACTAGTCTCTTTAATCGGATAATCATGACCTTTTCATATTATCCCGATAGCTGCAGCATATTAGAGAGTACCAGTTCTGTATCCCTGCGTGATCATCTTTTCCATATGACTGAAGTGATACTTTCATCTTGACATCACACCCAATACACTACGATTCTCAATATACCCAGAAGAGGCGTACACAGAACCTGTTAAAGCCTCGGACGACCAAAACCAAAGTATACTGATTGTCGCAAGTATTAGCGATGCAAGTCTCAGGTTAAGACCAAATACACCTACCCTGATTCGGATTCCCATAGACACATAGTCATACTACCAATGGGATTCCGATGGGTCTATCCAGAGCGAAGCTGTTTCCGTACCATCGGCTAACAGAATCTCCTATCAAACTTGCATAAGTATCCAATACTTAAATATATGAGAACTATGTCGTTGCGCTTCCAAAACGCGCACAAGTGCGATACTAGCCTATATCGCATTATCGATGTCCAGTCTCGATAATACTACGACTAGGGATATTTAATGATTAAACCTTTATGGATTAATATTGTCTCATATATTTATTAATCTGTTACTAATCATATAGACTTTTATCATTTATTTATCCCGATAATCCAATTACAAATGATAAAAGAGCAATTTCCTTTGTCACATAGTTAATTTGTACAACAACACCATGTTCTGTACAAATAGTGATACTATGGGTCATAATTGTCCAACAAATATGTGCATAAAAATAAGTCTTTACTTAAAATAATATAAATGAAAGGTCAACTTAGAAAGAGAGTGTCCATTCACTGATTGAAATATGGCTGACATTATTTGACTTCGGCGTAAGAGATTTTCCTGCAACGATCTATAATTAGTAAACTTGATTAGAACATAGGCTAATGAATTTCTTCATTTACGTAATTGTTTTCACTAAAAGGCGTATCATGTCTGTGTCAGAATGTGATGTATGTATACGAGATGATACGAGACCCTTAAGGTGGCCTCTAACATACTAGGGTGAAACTGAAATGAACTAAAATTGGTTCTAGGGAAATTCTGGTCACGCATCACGATGCTATCCCTTGGATGTCGCGACTCTCACACGTGCAACGGAACCAGTGAGCATCATCTGCTTCCACGTCGCGACACAAGGGTTGGGCGTCGCTACTCCCACACGCATCGCGATACTAAGTGTTGAGCATCGCGACGTCCACTAAACAGAAACGAGGCAGTAAGCTTCCTCTATTTTCTGTGTCATGACGCTAGTCTTTGAGCGTCGCGACTCTTATATTCCAGAACTGAATCAGGGAGAAATTTTCCAGTACGAGTCGCGACGCCGGGGGTGTGCGACACGATGCCAGCCTGTTTTCAGCACTTACTTCCCAATGTCTAGCTTACCCAAATGTACCTCCAACACCCTCACACTACAAATATACACAAATAATTCTTTAAACTTCAATATTCAAGCATGTTAAACCAATAATCCATCATCGGTTTAACTCTTTAATATCATAACTCCAACTTAGCTCAATGCTTAGCATTAACAAATTGGACCATTTCATAACACAAAATCCATTTCCTAGTTGATTATGTTGGACAATTATGGCCTAGAGCGTCACTATTTGTACAGATCATGGTGTTTTTGTACAAATTAACTATGTGACAAAGGATATTGCACTCTTATCATTTGTGATTAGATCACTTAGATGTATAAATGATAGAAGGTCCATATGATTAGTTCCTGGATTGAGAATGATATGAGACAGTATCAGTCCACGAAGGATAAATCATTAAATATCCCTAGTCAGAGCATTGTCGAGATTGGACATCGATAAATGCGTAAAAGACTAGTATTACACTTGTGCGAGTTGTGAGGGGACAACAGCATAGTTCTCATATATTTGAGTATAGGATACTCATGCAAGTGTAATAGAAGGTTGTGTTTTACCGATGGTACGGGAAACAGCTTCGCTCTGGATAGACCCTCTCGGAATTCCATTGGTAGTATGACTATGTGTCTATGGAAGTCCGAAATCAGGGTAGGTGTATTTGGTCTTAACCTGAGACTTGCACCGCTAATACTTGCGACAATCAATATACTTTGGTTTTGGTCGTCCAGGGCTTAACCGGTTTCTGTGTATGCCTCTTCTGGGTATATCGAGAATCGTAGTGTGTTGGGTGTGATGTAAAGACGGAAGTATCACTCCAGTCATAGTGGAGATGATGGCCACATAGGATACGGGACTAGTTCTCTTATATGCTGCAGCTATCGGGATATTATGACAAGGTCATGTATATCCGATTATAGAGACTAGTTACCAGACATCCGACATGTGCTTCGTACGGGGCAGACACAACTCCAGCCCCAGGCCTAGCACGTGATCATCCGATACTGGATCGACATACATAATACTACATATACTACGCCTGATATAGATCGCTTATTCCTGTAAGTATGTTTCTGGAGAATTGGGTAGGCATGGCGCTTTGCTAGAAGCCAACCTTGTCTTGTAAATCAGTAAAACGTAGTATTAGGTACTTACATGTTCGAATAGTCCGACGACCGTATTTACTACCAACATATCCGGGGATCTCATGGGTCGCTTCCCGAAGATTCACCGATGACGTATGACTCGCACTTTAATTAATCTAGGATTAATTAGACGAGAGAGAGAATTAATCTGGGATTAATTGCAGAGATATTTTATCTGGGATAAAATATCAATTAAAGAGAGAGAACGATTAATTTGGAATTAATCGGTAAATTAATATATTCGATATATTATATGAAATTGGATTTCGACGCGGAATTAAAATTAGATTTTAATTCGGGCGAACGAGTTAATTTAGAATTAATTCGTTAGCGACGTGAATAGTGATTTCGCTAGGCATAATCATTTAATTGCGTCGCAACGGAAAATTCGTTAATTTGGAATTAGCGAACCCGAGCCCGGGATTGTTTGCGAGCTCATTCGCATTTTGAATTCGATTGCGGCACGTAAGTAAAATTAAGCGTCAAATCATAGTCACATCAAGCGTCAAATCACATGTCACTTTGAGTGATGTGACAATTGATTGATTGATTGATGTGAGTTGATGGCAAACATTTAATGCTTGACTTTTTTGAAATTGAAAAATGGTAAATGGTTAATTGATTTTGGAAATTAAAAACCTATTACACATTTTTCTTTTCACTCTCTCTCATTTGCTCACGATTTTGGAGCCAAAACTCCTCTCTCTCTCTCACGTTTTTCCTTCTGTTTTTCTGGTTTGACCGAGTGATGAAGGAGAAGCTAAGGAAATTTGTGGCAAATTTCTTGGGTACTAGCACACATAGGAGCCATCCTAAGGTGATAGGGAACTCACTACATTAGCATGGAATCATCACTTGGAGCTTGGAGCTTTCATGGAGGACATCAATGGCCGAAAATGGTGGAAGAAAAAACTGCCACTGCCGTGACTTGGAGAAGGGCAGAAACTAATTTTTGTCTTCACCGTATCGACTCAACCGATCATTGTGAGTATTCCGCACCTCCTTTGATTGTATTCACATGTATTTTCATTGCTTGATAATGATCCTTGGACCTTAGAGAACCAACAATGGTATCTTGAGCCAATATTGAGCATGAAAAAGATTTAGGGTTAAAATTTGGGTAAAATTGATTTTGAGCATGATTAATGAAATTGGATGAATTAGTATGCTTAAATGTGTTTTAATTGATGATTGATTGGATCAATTTGATGAAATGTTGTTTGGAACAAATTTCCCCAAATTTTTGTGTTGGCCGAATGGTACATGATGCCATAATTGTCTTGGTTTTTTGATTTTGATTCATTGGATGAGTTGGAAATCATTTGGGGATATTTATTTAATGTTGAATTTGATTCAATTGGATTGGATTTGTAATTTGGCATAATAAACCCTAAAAGCCGAGAGTTAGAGAGCCCTAAAGTTTTGGTGATTTTGTTTCGTTGATCATTGGATGACTTGAAACGATTTAGGATGTTGATTTAATGTCAATTGTGGAATTAATTGGATTGAAACCGAATCAGACACAAAATCCCCCTTCAATTGCCGAGAGCCTTAAGCATGTTTGGGTTTGATTTTTTGATAAAATGTTGTTGGAAACTAATTGATGTAAATAAGCATGATTAATTAGGATATTCGTATTATGGAAATATTGATTTGGGTAATTATTGTGTAATACACTTTATGTAATTAAATTGGGAATTGGGAATTTGGAATTTTTAATTTAATTATGTTTGGCCTTAAATTGGATTTGGGCTTGTTATGTTGTAAATGGGCTTATTGGGCTTGGTTGTACCAAGTTGGGTTTAGGTAAAATTTTGGATCCAATTAGGCCCAAAACCGCATCCATAAAGCCCAAATGCGACTAATGGACCTTTAAAGTTTAATTTGGCCTAATGGGCCTAAATTGATTTCTGGGCTTATGGGGTAACTCCTGGATTGGACTTTGGTTATTGGGTTTGACTCGAGTTGACCAAAAGTCCACGCCTTAAAGAAATTAATTAAAAGCCCATTGGACTTTAATTAAATTAATATTGGATATTAATCGGGCTTTGAGACCCGTAACGATTAAATTTGGAATTTAAGTCGTATAGGTTCGTTAATAAAGTGTAATATTTAATTTGGAATTAAATAGCGAATTAGTATTAAATACAAATTGAATTGGATTTAATTATGTAGTTTAATTTAATTCGAGAATTCGTACTTTGAGTACTTATTCGCAAAAATGAGTTTGACTCGAGCAAAATCAATCGTTGTTTGAACATTGGATGGTCACTAATTATCAGATTTAATTATTTGATTAGATTGATTGATAACATGCTTGTGTGAATACATGATTGTGATGCATGAATAATGTATATATCGGATGAATATTAGATGGGTGGGGTAATTTTAGAAATTTTTGTAATAAATTTGATTTATTAATTGGACCTGCGGTGTCCAGCCTTATCACCTCCATACTCTTTGTATTCTCTTCTCACATATTCCCTCAATGTAAATGAGGTTTCTTTAGAAGTGTAGTGTAACAGGTAGAGAATACTGTGTAGCGAGAGCTGAGCGAGAGAGAGAGAAAGAGAGAGATTTGATCTAGATCATTGTGTAAAGTATCCATCGCATATCATTATTATTTTATTATACACGCTTTTTATTATGTATTTAGAATGCATGTTTAAGGGTGTATGATGATGAGACCTTAACAAAGATAATAAATTGGTTGCCAATTTGCACTCGAAAAACCCTCGCAAAATATTAGCGTCTTTCCTTCATTGAGTGATTCTCACTCAAGATTCGAGACTGGAATTGGCTTGTTGGCCAAAGTCAAGGCCTTTGTCAGTCGAGGATGTGTTTGAATCTGAAGGCTTTGTTCCATATTTGTGTCTTGTCCAAGTTGTGGTTTGTTGGCCAAAGTCAAGACCACTTCTTGTCCATCGACATTGATTACGAAGCTTTCCATGGTCAATGGGTCGCGCTTAACTGGGATCACAAAGTTTGTTGTGCAAAGCCCAAGGCTAGTTGATTCAGAGGAAAAAGGTTAGGCAATACATTAGATGTATTGGCATATATAAGATATATGTTTCAGACTTGGATGTCCCCCTACCGGATCTAGGAATTGGATTGGATCCAATCGATCTTAGAGATCTACCTCCTAGTTAATTATCATACAATTTGTTGGCCAAAGTCAAGAATGTGTGATATTTAACGGGATCCTAGCCCACTAGGAAACACGGTTTCCAGAGTACTCGACAGAGGGTTAGAGGCTCGCCGAAAAATAGTGGGAGGCAAGAATTGAATTTGCAATACTCGTTTGATTACTTGCCATACGCGCTCAATCACAAATATCATTCGTCAAATAAATTAAATGTTAGTTGGACTAATATTTAAATGTTGTTTTAATAAACAGTTGGACTGTGTTCGAACTATTCATTTATAGTTGATTTTATAATTTGATTATAGTAATCAATATAATTGATTTTAATCTATTAACAGTATAGTTGATTATATAGTTGGACTATAGTAATCATATATTAAATAGTATACCTGAATCGTTGATTAAATAGTTGGACTATTAGAATCAAGATAAAATTGAAAGATTGACATTTAAAACATAATCCTAGGGAAAATGTATTTAAATGGTTTAATTTTCAAAATTGGGAATAATTTTCAGGATGGTCCTGGAAATAATAAGTTACTGTATTTGATAATATAACATATTATGCCTAAGCTCGGATTTAAGCAAATAGTAGAGCATAATCTTTGGAAGATTTATGTGATGATAACTTTAGTGTTTAATAATCCATTTAGCTTGTCGCAGTAGATTCCTTAATTTCTTTGTCAGAACTAAGGTTAGATCCTTAAAGTATGATAATGAAATTGAAGGATCTTCATAAATCTATTTTAGATCTTAGAAGTACTAAATTGCAATGAATAACTCTTGGAGAGTTAATGACTATTCTCAATGGGATAAAGTCAAAGTTTGCAAGTAGGTAGTAGCGCAAGGCGCACCTTACTTCGATATTCTAGAAACCCGAAGCTTGGCCAAATGCTTCTGGAATATGAAAAGGGCAAAGGCAAAATCATTATAATCTTCTGGGAAGATAAATGACATATCCCAAAATGTCTGTCTAAATGTGGCAAACGGGATCGCGGAAGCGTGACTGCCGTTTGGACAAGGCAGACATGAAGGAATTGAAGACGGGCTTGGCTCCGACTTCAAATATGTTTGTCAACATTATGTTCACTATTAGTATTAAAATTAGATTTTAAATACTTAGTGTGGAACATAAAATATATATATTGATGTTCAGAATCTGCTGTGAGCAGGATACTGACTTCAGTTGAGATTTATCTGCGAATCGGAAACGGGACGAAGTCGCTGTTTTAACCGTAGATACCTATTTTAGGAACTACCCTTCGGTTTTGTAACTAAATCAGGAACTGTTAATATGTAACTAGTTTGACTAGAACATTATCTCTATATCAGTGTTTAACCCGCTGCGGGTGAACCTTTATATTCTAGAACACTAAAGTGTTTTATTATATAAAGATGATATTGAGATAACACATTTGATGTGAATAACAGAATTTATATTTTGAATATAAATAAATCTCAAAACATAACATGACAAACAAATAGCTCAAACTGATTTGATCAGAAGAAACTAATTTGTGGCATTGTTGTCGGGGACACAATTAAACAAGAATTGTATATCCACACTTTCGAAGAGTGGGTACTAGGACTAATTTGATCTCATTCAAATAAAGTCTACAAATCTAGTTTATTGGGCAAAGTGCCTAAAACACTATTTACTTGGAAAAAGTGTAAATGCCACCGACCTGTTAGCCCTAGTTCATAGTGAAGCAAGTGGGCCCATGTCTAGCTAGGCTAGATGTGGATATGAATATTTCGTGACCTTTACGGATGTGGCATCGCGTTATGGTTATGTGTTTCTTTTAAAACACAAATCAGAAACTTTTACGGTTTCGACACGAAATAGACAAACAGATCGGCTAAAGTATTAAACAGTCACGATAAGACCGTAATGGAAAATGCTTAAGCAATAAGTTTCTAAAATACTTGAAAGAGTATAGTATTCTTTCAATGATGACTCCTCACGGAACACGTCATTTTGACTGTGTGTCCGAACGGAAAAACCGAATTTGTTAGACATGATAAGGTTAATCATGAGTCGCTCTGAGCTACCATTTCCTTCAACGGATAAGCATTAACAGTGCAGAACTTCTTTTGAATAAGGTTCCATAAAATTCTGTTTAACAGATATCATATTAGATATGAACAGGAACGAAACCGGGTTTCTCATTCCTGAATATTTGGGTATGCTAGGCATATGTTTGGATGATACAAAACTAAAAACCCAAATTGGATAAGTACCAAATGTAGTCCTATCCATAGCCATGCTACAAAGTATTCTTATACATCTCACTAGAAAAATGTAATTGTTGCTCACCATGCGGTTTTCCTAAGAGGAATACCGATATGCAGTGGTAAGTGGGAGGATAGTAAAACTCGATGAAAATCATAGTAATACTATTCAAGGCACCCATTCCTTAATATAACATAAATAGTTCATCAAGGATGAAACTATTACCAATAATCTTCGAATACACAAGAACCTCGTAGGTCGGAGAGAGTCAGAAAACAACATGGGTATGGGTTTCTGATCTCAACTCATAAAGATGTCAATCTTATTGAGGAATACCAACTGACTACGTATGAGGAAGTGATACAAGGTATCGACTCCCTATTATGGAAAAGTGCCATGAATCTGAAATGGATTCCATGTACATCAACAAGTTTGGATACTAGTAGATGTACCGCAAGGCATTGTGCCTATTGGCACTATAAGTCTTCAAGGAAGACATACATGGATGGCAACATACCAACGTACTAAGCTAGGCTTGTAACGGAAATGTATCGTTATCAACATTGTGTTGATTGGGATTCAACCTTTTACTTGTTCCCACGGTAAATCCATTTGGATAATGCTTGCTAACGCTGTATGTTTCATTTATGAAATGTGTCAGCTGAACGGGAAATCGATTTCCTGAAAAGGAAACCTTTTGGAGGATGTTTATGACATCCTGTCGGTTTTGTCGTACTAAAACTAGCAAACAAGGTTTACAGGTTATTCTATCCATGTTTGGATTGAAGCAAGCGTAGGTTCTTAGAATTATCGTTTTGATGTAATCATAATGCTTTATGATTTAATTCAAAATGAAATGATTCTTGTGTACATAAGAGGGTTAGTTTGCGCACTGACAGTGGTTATCCTTAAAATAATGATAATATGTCATTTCTTGGAAATGATATTCCCATAATCACAATCGGCGAAAGCTTGGCTTTCGAGAAAACTCTCCGAGAAATCGTACATTGAAAAATGTACGCGACCTGGTGTCTCATATACGCTTTGAGCATATGGATTCACAAACATGCCAATCCGAGTGATAGTCACTGGATTGAAGTTAAGAACATACTTAGTATCTTAGAGAACTAAGGATGCTGTCTTAATCTGTGGAGAATGAGAACTTGAAGTGACTGGGATCACACTACTGCAAGTTTCCTAAACCGATAAAATGACTATAAGTCGCAAACGGTACTATACAGTTTGAATAACGGAACAGTGAGCTGGAAACCTTCCAATCAAGATACTGTTACCGTATAAACAACAAATGCGGGTAATTGATGCAGCTGAGGCGGCAATAGAAGCTATTTGGGTCGATAATAAATCTAATTAGATTAGAAATAATTCTGTTAGCAGCTAAGCTAGGCGTCAGCACAGGCTAAAGAATTAATGGTCTCTCATCAACGATCCAAGATATACTTCGATATTCATCTGATTCGTTCGGATCATACATCGTGGCGATGTGATGATCGAATAAATCGCATCAGATGATAATCATGCAAATTCGCTGACGAAAGCTTTTCTCAGTAATTGAGCCAACCGTACATAGTTCGGGTATCAGGCACTCGAGTGACTGGCTATAGGCCAATTGGGAGATTGTTGTACAATTATGACCCATAACGTCACTATTTGTACAGATCATGATGTTGTTGTACAAATTAACTATGTGACAAAGGAGATTGCACTCTTATCATTTGTGATTAGATCACCTAGATGTATAAATGATAGAAGGTCCCTATGATTAGTTCCTGGATTGAGAATGATATGAGACATTATCAGTCCACGAAGGATAAATCATTAAATATCCCTAATCAGAGCATTGTCGAGATTGGACATCGATAAATGTGTAAAAGCCTAGTATTACACTTGTGCGCGTTGTGAGGGCACAACATCATAGTTCTCATATATTTGGGTATAGGATACTCATGCAAGTGTAATAGAAGGTTGTGTTTTACCGATGGTACGGGAAACAGCTTCGCTCTGGATAGACCCCCTCGGAATTCCATTGGTAGTATGACTATGTGTCTATGGAAGTCCGAAATCAGGGTAGGTGTATTTGGTCTTAACCTGAGACTTGCACCGCTAATACTTGCGACAATCAATATACTTTGGTTTTGGTCGTCCAAGGCTTTAACCGGTTTCTGTGTACGCCTCTTCTGGGTATATCGAGAATCATAGTGTGTTGGGTGTGATGTCAAGACGGAAGTATCACTCCAGTCATAGTGGAGATGATGGTCACGTAGGATACGGGACTGGTTCTCTTAAATGCTGCAGCTATCGGGATAAAATGACAAGGTCATGTTTATCCGATTATAGAGACTAGTTACCAAACATATCCGACATGTGCTTCGTACGAGGCAGACACAACTCCAGCCCCATGCCTAGCACGTGATCATCCGATACTGGATCGACATACACAATACTATGTATACTACGCCTGATATAGATCGCTTATTCCTGTAAGCATGTTTCTGGAGAATTGGGTAGGCATGACGCTTTGCTAGAAGCCAACCTTGTCTTGTAAATCGGTAAAACGTAGTACTAGGTACTTACGTGTTCGGATAGTCGGACGACCGTATTTACTGCCAACATATCCGGGGATCTCATGGGTCTCTTCCTGAAGATTCACCGATGACGTATGACTCGTACTTTAATTAATCTAGGATTAATTAGACGAGAGAGAGAATTATTCTAAGATTAATTACGGAGATATTTTATCTGGGATAAAATATCAATTAAAGAGAGAGAACGATTAATCTGGAATTAATCGGTAAATTAATATATTCGATATATTATACGAAATTGGATTTCGACGCGAAATTAAAATTAGATTTTAATTCGGGCGAATGAGTTATTTTAGAATTAATTCGTTAGCGACGTGAATAGTGATTTCGCTAGGCATAATCATTTAATTGCGTCGCAACATAAAATTTGTTAATTTGGAATTAGCGAACCCGAGCCCGGGATTGTTTGCGAGCTCATTCGCATTTCGAATTCGAATGCGTCACGCAAGTAAAATTAAGCGTCAAATCATTAGTCACATCAAGCGTCAAATCACATGTCACTTTAAGTGATGTGACAATTGATTGATTGATTGATGTGAGTTGATGGCAAACATTTAATGCTTGACTTTTTTGAAATTGAAAAATGGTAAATGGTTAATTGATTTTGGAAATTAAAAACCTATTACACATTTTTCTTTTCACTCTCTCTCATTTGCTCACGATTTTGGAGCCAAAACGCCTCTCTCTCTCTCTCACGTTTTTCCTTCTATTTTTCTGGTTTGACCGAGTGATGAAGGAGAAGCTAAGGAAATTTGTGGCAAATTTCTTGGGTGCTAGCACACATAGGAGCCATCCTAAGGTGATAGGGAACTCACTACATGAGCATGGAATCATCACTTGGAGCTTGGAGCATTCATGGAGGACATCAATGGCCGAAAATGGTGGAAGAAAAAACTGCCACTGCCGTGACTTGGAGAAGGGCAGAAACTGATTTTTGTCTTCACCGCATCGACTCAACCGATCATTGTGAGTTTTCCGCACCTCCTTTGATTGTATTCACATGTATTTTCATTGCTTGATAATGATCCTTGGACCTTAGAGAACCAACAGATTATCCACATTAATGCAATCATTAACATGCCAATCATACTAACATGACATTATCTTATGAAAATATGATAACTTTAGTCTTGGGTCAAGTTTCTTTACCTCAACTTATTTGATTTTCTTCATCCTACAAGCCTTTTAAGCTTGTTACTACTTCTCTTCTTGGCTTGTAGTATATTGCTTTGCATATGCCCTTCTTTAGGTTTTGAAAGGAAAATGACATTCTCCCTCTCTTTCTCCCTTCATTTCTTCTTTTTCTTCTCTTTTCTTCTCTTCTCTCCCATGATTTTTCTTCTTTCCATTTTCTAGTGATGCATGAATAGTAGCCCTTATTTATACTAAGGACTGATTTGGCCTATTTGAATAATGTTTTAATTGAAAAAAAATCAAAATTTTGGAGAGAAATGTAGAATTCTCTAGATAGGTTCGCAAGTACTATTCAACCGAATTTTTAAGTTGCATTTTTTACCTGCTTCTGGTTCGAATTTTGGAAAACTGTTCAATGCGGAAGTTGTAGGTCTCAATCTTAGCTTTCCGAAGATCAAAATTTCATAAAATTAGAGATCATATGAAAACGTTATGACCCAAATACCGTGGGCTGGCCCGATTTAATCTTGGAATGAATTCTATATCGAAACTACAAGGAATTCTCCAAATATCCAAAAATCATTTCATGAGCGTATGCATGTTCGAACATGATTTATATCATGTATCACATATCCCACAATGTAATGGTAGTCGAGATCATTGGGTGTTATAATTACGCTACTCTACGAAGCTACCAGATACATCCGAACATTTAACAAAAACTTGAAATTCATGAGTTTTTACTAGGAGATCTTGCCGAGATTTCGAGGGAATATACCGACTTCAAATGATCCCACGAACGCGCTGAAATTGACGGAATTTCGATCAGAGCTACTGTTCACTCGTGGGTCACTATTCATCGACGTTTTCTTCCTTGATTTCGTGTGCAACCGTACACCAAATGGAAAATCTGTCGCCGCCAACTTGTAGTACTCTCTGAGAGCTTCGATTTGGCGGATGAATCGAGCCGTGAAATGAAGCGATGAGCTGGGATCGAGAAAACCCACCACGCACGTCTCTCTTTTGTTTACGCCGTTTGTCGGTGTCCTAGGGCGGTCGCCGACCACCACAAGGTGGAGGGGTGGCCGGCCCACCCCTCTGGCCCATCGCACCGGCTGGAGATGGCCGGCATGCCGCCGGCACGACAAGGGGGACTGTAACGTAAAATTAGGGACGATGGGTCGAGTAGGGGATTTTGGGTTATTTTGCCATTTTCGTGATTTAAAGAAACTATGGGGTATTTTTAGAAAAAAATTCTGAAAATTACAATCTGACTCGGGAAAATTACTTCTAGGTCCATTTCATGGGACCTTCACATAAATTCACAGTTTTGAAGCCCTTATGATGCAAATTTTGAAAATTATTCAACATGAAAATTGTTCGTCTCGGAAAAATGAGTCTGATTTTTCAGAGTTCGTTTGCTATTTTTATAGCCGAAATAAAAAAAAATTTACGTCTATAACGATATAAATAGAAATCGCGTAACCGATTCTCGAAATCACGTGTTTTCCAACGCGAATAAGAATTCATTTTAAAACTTTCCTATCTATTTTCTAACACATAAACTCTTATTCTTGAATAATATTTAGTTCCAAATTCTAAACTTCAATTCGGAAATCTTCCAGAATTGTTTCGGAAAATATTCGGGATATTATACTTTATGACTATTTTTTAAATAAAGGGAGTTTTTATGACCATTTGAGCAAATATTAGAGGGTATATTTTTTCTTTTCCCTGTTTACAATGAAAATTATATTTGATATCCTAGATTAGTTTTGTTTAGGTGAAGTTTATGTTGGTATTATGCTCTCTAATTCCCAATAGTTTAGATATTTGATTTTAGAATGGGCCGGATCTACTTTAGGGTTGGGAAAAAAAAAAGCATGGGCCAACCTGTAGTATAAGAGCATGGGCCAAGGCTTTATGGAAAAGGCGCCCAAAATAATAAATATTTTTTAAAAATAATTGGATCCAAGTCCTATCCAACGATTTTGGGTCTCAAAACTAGCACTTGAAATCCACGTAGGTGTTAAGGACGCATATGAGGTACCACCTACATGGACTCTGAGTGCCGAAGTTGGGCATAATTTCCTAGGAGAGGCCTCTTATGTGAACAAAATAGGGGTGAGCAAAACCGGTTTCGGTTCCGGTTCCGCATAGAACCGGAACCTACCCGGAAAAATTCGGTTCCGCACTATGTGGAACCGGAACCTACCCAATTAAACAGGGTACCCTATTATTCGGTTCCAATCCGGTTTCGGTCCGGTTCGGTCCGGTTCCAAATTACCCTATTTTAAAATATTTTTAATGAAAACTACATTCCGATACGAGTACGTAGGAAAAAACAAGGACCAAATCGGAGTGCGGAAGCTCAAGAACGAAAAGTTATACAATAGCCCACTATTTTCTTTCAAAATATTTGATTATTGATATCATTAGTTATATATAGATTTTCATTATACTTATGTTAGACTTACTAAGAATGCTAATTCATCAAGATTTAAGCAAAGTTAATGCACCAAGGTTTCAAACTTAACATTTACTACAGTCATAAAGGTTTGTCTTCTGAAACATCAGGAACAACATTATTGCACTGGCAAGAATTGTAAAAGATGTGAACATGGCATAACAGATAGGTGAACATGGCAGAAGATGTGAACATGGCATATACAGATAGTGCTATACTCTCATTATAGATATTACATAAAATAAAATGGGCAGTTTAACCAGTAGCAGTGACACTAGATACACACAAAACACAAACACACATACATTTTATATATACTTGATAGAAGCACTAAAATATTGCTATATCAACTGCGACTCTTTAAAATTTGTACAATTAAATAATGAACGCCAATGTTTAAAATTTATATTCATATAAACCGGTTCCATGGTCCGGTTCCGGTTCCGACTATTTTGGAACCGGAACCTACTCGGATAAAATCGGTTCCTTTATATTTGGAACCGGAACCTACCCGATTACAACCGGTTCCGGTTCCAAACCCGAAAAATCGGTCTGGTTCCAACCGGTTCCGGGTAGAACCGGAACCGATGCTCACCCCTAGAAAAAAATTAGGCTCAGGCTCATAGTGGTATCCAAATTGGACAAAATGGCCACTTCATTTTTTGTTATTGTAATAATAATTTTTAAGGTAAATGCTCGTTTACATTTCTTATATTTTGCTTCAATTCCCCGTCATATTCCTATAATTTGAAAATTACCTCAAAATAATATTCCTTCTAAAGTTTTTACTTAATTTGATAATTTTACCCATAAAAAATCATATGATTATAATGAATGACAAAAATTTTATTTTTACCAAAAAAAAAAATTCATTTAAATTAAGAATGATTTAAAATTTTCAAACTAAGTAAAAGCTTTCTTTTTAACCAAAAAAAAAATGAAAATGTTGACAGAGGAAATTCTAGTCACCCAGGAACGAAATCACCCTAAGACGAAAGGAATAGTGAAGGGAGGAAGGACGATGGAGCGAAGCACGACGAAGAGTCAAGACAACCGAAGTAGCGGTTAGGACGAAAATGCATGATGCAGTTGCCTCCATAATAGCAGTTGGACGATTTTCCCTCCACAACCGAGCAGTTGAGACACGCAGCTCAACGGTTACAGGCACAATCCAACAACTGCAGGGAGATACTGGGACCGCCCAAGCGGTTTACAAGTTTCACAATCCAACAACCCACGATCAAGTAGTTGAGACGCACAGCCCAACGGTTGAAGGCACGATCCAGCAGTCGCATGGAGATACTGGGACCGCCTAAGCAGTTTACAAGTTTCACTATAAAAGCTCACTCGGACAGAGAGAAAAAGGCAATCAAATGAAGACTCAAACGAGCAATTTTTTTATCTTTTAGTTTCTATAAATTTTAGGACTGTAATTTGTGTGCTTGCGCCCCTTGGAGGTTTATTCACTTAATCAAACACCCCTTGCTGGGACTTTGTCTCAAGAGGTTTGAACCTTACACGTTTCTCTTTCTTCTTCGTGCATAAAAATCACGCAAACAGTTTTTGGCGACCACAGTGGGAGAATTGGTGTAAATAGTGGAGATGCCTCCGAAAAGAAATGCTCAAACTGGCTCGAGCGCGGAGGAAGGAGGACTGGAGCAAACCAACCAGCCCCACGTTCCAGCCGTATTCGGTCATTTCGAGGGTCTGACAGACACTAGTCGATACGAACTTATGAGGGAGCTCGACCCTAATGCGGTACGTGCATTGTTCGGTGAATTCACGCAGGATGTTGTCGAACAGGTTAGGCTTCAGAATACGCATGTCATAGACAAATTCGTATCAACTAGCAACTCACATTACGAAAACATGGCCAAACATCTAAGCTCGTTAAATGAATTAATCGCCAAATGTGTGAACGGCGGGACGGCGCTGCCATGGACCACGCCCCTCCTTGCACCAAGCAGTCAGGAGGCTGGTTTTAGTAATGTTCCTGAGCAATGGACCAACATCCCTACGGTTCTCAGGGAAGGAATAAGTCCTGGGGGCAATGGCCCACAATTAGGGCCAAATATGCACCAAGGGCCAAGCATGGAACAACACGAAGTGGTGTTGCCTCAAGGTATCCAGGCTTCTCAGGGGCAGAATCATGATTATGTCCCACTTTTGAGAGGACCGCAGCCGCCGCCCATAGCCGTGCCATTTAATGGCAATGATATATTAATGGAATAAATGATCGAGATCCTTCAAGACCAATTCGGTCTAGGCATACGGCCAATTCGGCCAAGATATCGGAAGCTGTATCCTGATTGGATCGATGTGGCTTATATGTGGCCTCGAAACTACAAGATACCATATTTTTCCCTATTTACGGGGTCTGGAGAGGTTTCTACCATGGAACACATAGGGCGATTTACCCTTCAGTGTGGGGAAGTCAATGATTTCCACAAATTGATGTTATTTCACGGCTCATTGTCAGGAGTAGCTTTCTTCTGGTATATCAGTCTACCAGCCAATTCGGTAGAAAGTTGGCAGCAAATGGAACAATTGTTCCATGCGTAATTTTACAAGGCCGAATCTGAAGTAGCCTTGGCCGATTTGGCAAACCTAAGACAATTGCCAGGAGAGTGGGCCGAGACATTTTTACAGCGGTTTAAGGCAGCCCGAGGCCGATGTTACGTGCCTCTTCCCGAAAAGGAATTTATGAGAATCGCTTAAGGTTCCCTCAATCTCGATCTAAAAAGAAAATTTCAGGATCGCGAATTTTGGGACCTCCCCCAACTCACCACTAGTGTGGTGCGTTATGAGCTGTTATTTCGAGAAGAGGAGCAAATAAAAAATTCGAGTAAAGGGACGTATTATAGAAATATTGATTATGAAATGGCCGAAGTAGACGTCGAATCGGCCGACTTATGTTTGGCTGAATTGGTTAAGGGGGAGCCTTACATTTGTATGACGTGGGCGGAGCCCCAAGTCAATGAAAAGAACGATAAAAAGAGTAGGAACTTCTCTTTTGATATCACTAAAGTGGATGCCATATTCGACCAGTTGTATAAAGATAAACAAATTAGTTTGAGCGATCACATACGTTGCCAACAGCCGAACAAATCGGTAGCAAAAAATATTGTAAGTGGCACAATACAAGGTCTCATATAACTAATAATTGTCTTGTTTTTCGAAATGTTTTACAGGATGCCATAGAATCTGGACGAATTACTTTCGAGAAAAATATGGCAATGGATAACAACCCTTTTCCAAAATCGGTGGAATTGAACATGATCAACCCAGACCTTGCCAAGATGAATCTGCCGAAGGTCAAATTAGTTCTAGACGAAGGACAGCACCATCATCGTCCAAGCGCTTTGGAAATGATTAAGGCACCTTCAGAGCATGGAGAACGGCTGAATGTTTATATTTGATGCAAGAACAATATAGAATGGATGAGGGAGTTAGAAGAGACTTGTGAAAGGCCTGTAAAGAAAGAGTTAGCAGCATGGCAGCCACGGACTTTCACCCCAAGATTCTATGGGGAAAATTCAAATTTCGTCCAAAATGTAAGAACGTTTATGTCGAAAATTCATCGGCCCGATATATGGCATTCATACCGAAGGCCACTGTCAGATAGCATCCAGGCAGGAATTATTTCCCCGTGGATGAAATGACGATGACGCAGTTAAGGTGACATCAAAGAAACTATGGCCGGATGATGCGCCAACAAGGCGAAGCAAAGGCCACCACGGGCCGTAGCCCTTGCATCGTGGAGAAATCAGAAGTAAGCAAAAAATGGAGTGATAGTAAAAAAGGAGCAGTGACGAGCGGCGATGAACGCACCAAATTTTACAGGCAAAAGCGGGACGAAACAGATGATGAAGAACCTCCTATCGTCATTCAGTTCGGCAGTATGCCACCGGTTGTGGCCAACCATTACTTGTTGCTTGTGAAATTCAATGGGGATAACAGCGGAGAAGCTGGAACAAGCGAAGACGTCTATGAGGGCAACGAAACCGAATTTGCAGCGCTCTCAATAACAAATAGGGAGGTTTCGGATGAGGAAATGACCGACATAGAAGAAGAAATAGACATCAAAACCGAAGCAAGGAAAAAAAGAATTTCACTAAATGGACTTCTCAAATAATTGTATGAGGCCGGAAATCCTGCAGTCGGGACGTTGGGAGAAGATTTGGGACGATATTCATTCCTCATTTTATATGGGACACCTAAGGTAAAACGGACCATCACCAGAGCCGAAAAATGGAGATTAGCCGTCAATAACGTCTCGCAAGGTGCACCAGCCACGTTGCTACCATATGGATGGGATGTGGAAGAGAAATCGCCTCAAGCTAACAACGAGGGCGATCAAGCAATGGAGAAAGGTCTGTCAGGGAAGGTGATATTCCCAAAGCCACCACCACAAATGACAAAGCATCTGCGGCCGTTGTACTTAAAAGCAAAGGCTAATGGGATACATATCACTAAAGTGTTGATTGATAATGGGGCGGCCATTAATGCAATACCAGTTAGGATGCTAGAATGTTTGGAAAAGTCATAAGAAGACCACCTCCCTACGGAAGTGGTTCTTACCGGCTTTAATGGAGGGGCGACGACGGCCAATGGGGTTATTCCGTTGGACTTGCAAGTGGGAAGTATTACGAAAACAGTAGTATTTTTGTCATAGATGGGCCGACAACATACAATATGCTCTTAGGATGAGACTGGATACACGACAGCCGATGCATCCCTTCTTCCCTTCATCAATGCCTAGTTTTCTGGAACTAGAGGGACGAGGTGGAGATAGTGCATGCCGACAACAAGCCTTTCGCTGCAGAGACAAATTCGGCCGAGTACTTCATGTACGAAGGGAATTATGGGCCGACTAGAGTTCTAAATGAAGGGGAAAACCCGACCATTGTGGCTTAAAATGATGAGACGTACCCCGCGGGACTGCTGAATGATATGTTCGCACAAACGAGACCAACCACAGATGTTTTTGGAGAGCCAACACAGTAATTTAAATGAAGAACAAGTAGAATAGGGAGCAAGCCGCCCTTGCGGCCTCCAAGGCCAGTTTAATGGCCTATGCAGCATAGCAAAAAAATGAGGCCGAAGAACAGGCCGCGATTTTGGCTTTAAGAGGCAAATTGCTGGCGCATCAGACGGAGGACAAGATAAGAGAACTATACGGAGTGGACTGCTTGATAGAAGTGTTGGACAATTATGACTCATAGCGTCACTATTTGTACAGATCATGGTGTTGTTGTACAAATTAACTATGTGACAAATGAGATTGCACTCTTATCATTTGTGATTAGATCACCTAGATGTATAAATGATGAGAGGTCCCTATGATTTGTTCCTGGACGGAGAATGATATGAGACAGTATCAGTCCACGAAGGATAAATCATTAAATATCCCTAGTCAGAGTATTATCGAGATTGGACATCGATAAATACGTAAGAGACTAGTATTACACTTGTGCGCATTGTGAGGGCACAACGGCATAGTTCTCATATATTTGGGTATAGGATACTCATGCAAGTGTAATAAGAGGTTGTGTTTTCCGATGGTACAGGAAACAGCTTCGCTCTGGATAGACCCCCTCGGAATTCCATTGGTAGTATGACTATGTGTCTATGGAAGTCCGAAATCAGGGTAGGTGTGTTTGGTCTTAACTTGAGACTTGCACCGCTAATACTTGCGACAATCAATATGCTTTGGTTGAGGTCGTCCAGGGCTTTAACAGGTTCTGTGTACGCTAATACTGGATATATTGAGAATCGTAGTGTGTTGGGTGTGATGTCAAGACGGAAGTGTCACTGCAGTCATATGGAGATGATGGTCACGTAGAATACGGGACTGGTTCTCTTAAATGCTGCAGCTATCGGGATAAAATGACAAGGTCAGGTTTATCCGATTATAGAGACTAGTCACCAGACATCCGACATGTGCTTTGTACGGGGCAGACACAATTCCAGCCCCAGGCCTAGCACGTGATCATCCGATACTGGACAGAAATACTCAATACTACGGTATACTACGCTTGATATAGATCCTTTATTCCTATAAGGATATTTCCGGAGAATTGGGTAGGCATGGCGCTTTGCTAGAGGCCAACCTTGTCTTGTAAATCGGTATAAACGTAGTACTAGGTACTTACCTGTTCGGATAGTCCGACGACCGAATTTACTGCCAACATATCCGGGGATCTCATGGGTCGCTTCCCAAAGATTCACCGATGACGTATAACTCGCACTCTAAATTAATTTGGGATTAATTAGAAGAGAAAGAGAATTAATCTGGGATTAATAGCGGAGATATTTCATCTGGGATAAAATATCATTTAAAGAGAGATAACGATTAATTTGGAATTAATCGAAGAATTAATATATTTGATATATTAAACGAAATTGGATTTCGACGCGGAATTAAAATTAGATTTTAATTCGGGCGAACGAATTAATTTGAATTAATTCGTTAGCGACGTGAATAGTGATTTCGCTAGGCGTAATCATTTAATTACGACGCAACAGAAAATTTGTTAATTTGGAATTAGCGAACCCGAGCCCGGGATTATTTACGAGCTCATTCGCATTTCGAATTCGAGTGCGGCACGTCAAATCAAGTGTCAAATCGCTAGTCGCATCAAGCGTCAAATCAATTGTCACTTTGGGTGATGTGACTTGACAACTTGATGGATTTAGTGATGTGAGTTGATGCCAAGCATTTATTGTTTGACTTGTGGAATGCCAAATTCATTCCAAATGCATTTGAAATGAACAAAAGTGTATTAGATACACTTTAGGCAAAATTCAAAACACTATCTCTTCTCTCTTTTCCCTCTTTTCTCTTCACGCCCACAAGGGCAGTTCATGCTACTGGTTTCTGCCCAGAAACCGTGTGCAAGGGAAGCCAAGAGTTGGATTTTTGTGGCAAATATCGCAAGTGCTAGCACACTACGAGACATGCGAAGGTGATAGGGAAGTCCACCCATGAGCCGGGAATCGTTCGGCGAAGCTTGGAGCTTGTTTGAGGAGCTCAAAAACAGAAAATGGTGGAGGATGGACTGCTCACTGCCGAACCAGTCCATTCCCAAGGAAAATCAGATTTTGTTGCCTCCGCATCGCTCAACCGATCGATGTGAGTATTCCGCAACTTCTCGATTATTATTCGCACATGTTTTCATGCTTATTATTGATCTTGGGACCTTAATAGAAACCACCAAGAAGAAGGTGAATCAATGGAAGAAAAAAATACGCTCTGAATGGACGGCGAAAGAAAAATATCTCAATAGGACAAGAGGCATTGGACGAGGTAAATCTGGGGAGCGAGCATGATAGACGCATCACTTACGTCAGCAAGGAACTGGAGTCCCAGGTACGCGAAAAGCTAATTTAGTTACTACGAGAGTACAAAGATTGTTTTACATGGGACTACAATGAGATGTCTGGTTTAGATAGGACGTTGGTGGAGCATAGGTTGCCAATCATGCCAAGCCATAGGCCTCATAAGCAGCATCCCCGGAGGTTTGCGCCCAATGTCATGACTGATATTAAGAAAGAAGTTGAACGCCTTTTAGAGGCGAAGTTCATTAGGACGACCAGATATGTGGAATGGTTGTCAAATATCGTTCCAGTCAGGAAAAAGAATGGGAAAATAAGGATCTGTATAGACTTCAGAAATTTAAACTTAGCGACACCAAAAGATCAATACCCAATGCCGATAGTAGATTCCCTAGTGGACTCCACGGCGGGGTATCAAGTCTACTCTTTTATGGATGGGTATGCAGGTTATAATCAGATTTACATTGCTGAAAACGATATACATACACAAAACAGCCTTTAGGTGCCCAGGCTCTCTAGGGTGTTATGAATGGGTAGTGATGCCATTCGGCCTGAAAAACGCTGGTGCCACTTATCAGCGGGCCATGAATTTGATCTTTCATGACATGATAAGCGAATGTGTAGAAGTCTATGTGGACGATATAGTGGTGAAATTTGTGACCATGGAAAAACATTTTAGCCATTTAGCAACGGCCTTTGAGCGAATGAGAAAGTTTAAACTAAAACTGAACCCTGTCAAATGTGCTTTCGGGGTGTGCGCAGAAAATTTCCTAGGTTTTCTAGTGCACCAACGGGGAATCGAGATTGACACCAATAAATCTCGGTCGATCACCGAATCTATACCACCCCAAAATAAGAAAGAGTTACAGAGGTTCTTAGGGCAAATTAACTTTTAAAGACGATTTATCTCCAATTGTGTAGGAAAAACAAAAGTGTTCTCCTCCTTATTAAGGTTGAAGGACAAGGACGAATTCGTCTGGACCGAAGACATCAACAAGCTTTTGATAGCCTGAAGAAATACTTGTCACAGCCGCCGGTGATGGTACCTCCAGCCGAGGAAGGCCAATGAAATTGTACATATCGGCCGAAGAACAGTCCATAGCTGGGATGATCGCGCAAGATGATGACATGAACATTGAGAGAGCCATTTATTATATTAGCAGACAATTGCTGAATTATGAATGTAACTATTCTCCAATGGAGAAATTATGTTTGGCTATATATTTCACATGTACTAAATTACGAGCCTACCTTAGGCTGAACATAATGTATTAAAGTACATGTTTTCTCGTCTTATCTTGCATCAAAGAGTTGGATTTTGGTCACTGTCACTTTCAGAATTCGATATACGGCATGAGCCCCAAAGGGCCGTTAAAAATCAAGCTTTGGCCGATTTCTTGGCCGATCACCGATGTTTGAGCACTATTAGAGAAATAGAAATGGATTTGGACGAATACAGCCTGAAACCATGGACGATGTATTTCGATGGATCCAGCACAACGAAAGGAGCTGGAATAGAGATTGTCTTAGTCAGCCCGTTGGGGGAATCATTTCGGTTCTTAATCAAGTTGAATGAATATTGCACTAATAACCAGGCCGAATATGAAGCCTTGATACTTGGGTTGGAGATACTCTTCAACATGGGAGTAACCCATGTATCCATTAAGGGGGATTCGCAACTAGTAATCCAACAAGTGATAGGAACCTTTAAATGCCAAAGCCCATCAGTCGTGGCATTATTGGATGTGGCCGAAGAGTTGGTAGAGTGATTTGATCATGCAGAGTTGGAACAAGTTCCAAGGGAAAAAAATGAATTGGCCAATGGTTTAGACCAAGCAGCTTCCGAGAACAAGCAAGCAAACATAGATGGTATATATAGAAGCGGCGAGGTGAAGCCGGTCCTGATGCGACGAAATGAATGGAAAAATGTAACGACCATTGAAATCAAAAAGGAGGACGATTGGAGAAGCGAAATCAAGACGTTTCTAAAACAGCCCGAAGGAGGGAATGATCGAAGGCTAAAACTTAAAGCCCTGAACTACGTAGTCTCAGGAGATGTGCTATATAAAAAACGACAAGATGGATTGTTGTTGAAATGTGTAGGGCCAGCTGAATCCAAAACTATCATGGCCGAAGTGCATGAAGTGTTTTGTGGGGCTCACCAAGTAGGAATAAAGATGAGAGTTTGATTATACGAAGCGGCTATTATTGGCCAAAGATGGAAGAATTGTACAGCTCGTATGCCAAATGATGCATTGCTTGTCAGAAGCACGGGCCTATTCAAAGGGCACCAGCAATCGAGATGATCCCGGTCATTAAACCGTGGCCGTTTATGGGATGGGCGATAGACTTGATAGGGAAGATTTACCCAGCATCAAGCAAGAGGCATACTTTCATCATTGTTGCTACCGATTTCTTTACCAAATGGGTGGAAGCTATCCCAGTTGTAGAAATCTCCCAAGAACAGATCATCAAGTTCATAAAAGAACATATAATTCACCGATTTGGTATACCACAAACAATAGTGGTAGACCACGGCACCTCATTAAATGGTGGAAAGGTGAAAGATTTACTGGCTGAATACGGAATCCGATTGGTGAACACTACCCCCTATTATCCTCAGTCAAACGGTCAAGCGGAATCGTCCAATAAAACCCTTAAAGGGTTGATTCGGAAGATGGTGACAGACAACACTAGACGATGGGATGAATATTTGAGTCAGGCTCTATGGGCCTATAGGACGTCACCACGAACAAGTACTTCAGTGACGCTGCAGTTAGTGTATGGTCACGAGGTTGTGCTTCCAGTAGAAATGAATATCGAGTCCACCAGGGTAATGTTACAAGAAAAGCTGGCAAAGGTAGACTACAATGAGGCAATGATCCAGAATTTATTAGAATTGGACGATATCAGATGTGATGTGCTAAATCGTCTAGAAGCACAAAAGAAAAAAAATAGCCAAGGAATATAATCTCAGAGTAGTGGATAAATCGTTCAGGGAGGGCGAATTAGTGTGGAAAACTATATTGCCACTTGGTTCTAAGGACCCGGCGTATGGCAAATGGTCGCCCAACTGGGAAGGCCCATTTGTGGTGAAAAATGTGTTACCAAACGGAGCCTACCATTTGCAGGACTTGAACGGAAGAGTGCATGCAAGAGCGATAAATGGCAAGTACTTAAAGAGATATGTGCCCTCTTTGTAGGAGCATGAAAATATACAAAAGGCACTGGAATAATAATGTATTGTCATTAATTACGGATGAAAACGTCATAAAAATACAAGGAATAGACGATATAACGTCTTACAAAATCATTAATTTTGGCCCGAAGAACGCCGAAAACCCCCGGGCAGCTCCCTAATGGCCAAAAGCGTCTCTCTCCTCAGGTACCATTCGTCATGAATCTCCAAACCCACTGTATCCAAATCGGCCAAGCTTTTCTCAAAATTTATACGGGCCAGACCTTCATACTCTGCAAAGACTCGTCCATCTCCGTTACTTGAGTAGCAATGGTCCTCCTCTTAGCATCTTTTCTCATACGGCTTTCCTCGATAAGACGCTGAATCTCTTGTAGCTTTCACTCCAGGTCCAGGAAGATCGATTCCTCAGTCATCATTTCTTATGTAGTGTCACTCAGGGCATGATGAAGGGCGTCAAGAGAGCCACAGAGCGTTTCTTTCCTCATTACAGAGGAGCGAAGCCCAACCCTCTGGCTGTGCATATTGCGATACCGAGAGAGAAGGGCTGCTATGCCGTCTTGCATTTCTTGGAAGAAAATCCGATCGTCAACCGATATGGGCAAGGCAGGAAGGGCCAATATTCTGCTTAATTCGGAGGAGCTTTTGTCCAATTGAAGGATGTTCTCTGGCCGAGCAGCTTGACTAACCTCCAGTGCAGCAAATGAAGCATATTGACCAAGAACCTCCCGAAGGTCCTCCAGGTCTGTACTGGTGTTGACCAAAGGCGAAGAAGGCCGAAAAGAAGCAGAAGACAATCGCCTAAAGCGGTCCAAAATATTCTGGACCGATAGCAGCAATGGGTCAGATACCTGCACACGAAGAAGGAATTAGCAAAATGAACTAAGGCCATGAGCTAAATGAAATGGGGAAAGACTTACCACCCCAGAACCAGAAATGGAAGGCTGATCCACCAATGCCTCAAATGCCTCAGCTTGTGGTTGCATTAGTTCTTGCGGAGATGAAAGATCTGAGGATGATGGATGCTATGGGACAAGGGCCAGCGGCATGCGGCTTGAGGAGAAGATGGCCGAGAAGGAGAACTTTATGGTAAGATAGGAGACTCGGCCCGAGGGGGCGATGATTGTTCAGAAGCGGCTAACACTGGGACCGTCGGAACAGGAGCTGCGGAAGAAGCAATCATGAAAGCCGAAGAAGACGGATGGTCAGGCACAAGGGACTCCACTCGAGAAGGAGAGGGTGAAGGAGCCGAAGACGACGACTGTGCAGAGACCGAAGTCTGGTGCGCAGAAGTACTTGGAGGTACTACTTCTGGGGTTGGGCGTTGCGGCTCAGTAGTGGGCCGAGCATCTGCAAGAGATCAGAGTCGGACGAATCAGAAATGTAAATGACTTCATCTTTTTCGTAAATGCGACGAAGTACGTCGTCTTTATACATAGACCGAGCTTCCTCTAACAACTCCAATCCGGCCAAACTATAAAGGCCATCCACGTCACTATAACCCCCTCGAAGCCCTGAGGCAGACATCCTACGTACCAAGAGATAAAGTTGCTTAAGGTGGTGCCAAAGAGACCCAGTCGGCCAAATAGCTCTGGCAGTTCAGTCTCATCATCCAGATCCTGCAAAAATGGTACAGAACCTTCTGAAGAGAAGCACTCAAATAGAGGATGGTCTGTTGGAATTTCCTCGACTCTTGGACGCGAACAGCTAAATTCAATATATGGCTCCATACCTTGGGGATCAGCTTCGACTGCACCGCCCTCTCCTGGTAATTGCTCCATGATAGGACCCTCGGCCGCTTCATCCGTCTCAAACTGGATGACCGGCATTTCTGCAGGTCCCACCTCCTCGCCTCCACCTATAGGAACTTCGGCCCTCGGATTTCGCACCGTTTCAGGCTTTGCAGAAGGTGGCTCAATCCTAAGCACATGCACAAGATACACAATTATGATTTCAGAGTACATCAAACTCATGTGCAAAAGAAGACGAGTCTCAAACTCATACCTTAGAGCGACAGACGAGTGGCAAGTCTGAATCAGAGCTACGACTGGGAGAAGGCTGTCTCATTTTAGCAAGCTTTATTTTCTTGGGCTTAGACGCCTCAGTTGCCTTCTTCGACCCCGTCGGCTTAGAGGACTTGGGGGATAAAGGAATGGAAGAGAAAACTCTCATGGAAGGCAAGGAGAAAAATCGTTCGCGGGCAGGTGGCCAGAAACGATCAAAAGAGGAATGAACAGATGTGCAAAGAGCAAAAGGAGCGATAACAAAAGAAGAGATCAAATAGCGAGTTTCCGCCAAGGAATCCTCAACTTCAGAGACTGAAAAGACCTTAAAACGGTCTGACAAAGCGGAGCGCGTGTGAAAGAAAGAAAGAGGCCACCCTTGAACGAGGCCAAATTGATGGGCAACGAAATTGGATGAGTACACCTCTACTCCGGCCTTGCCATTGGCCCCATTCATGATGTCATGAATCAGGTCGCGACTACATAAAAACATGCACCATATGCGAAGACCTGATTCGTCCTCTTCCGAAAGAGGGAGGTCATGGACGAAGGATGGGCTATCCGACACAGAAAAAGGGAAAAAAGAAGGAACCCGAGGAAAAGTGTAGAAATACTCAAAAGTCAGCGCTGTGGGAGAAAGAAGATGGCCGAAGTTGAGAAAAAAAAAGACCGGCACAAGGATAAGGGTGAGTTGAATCAATTGTGCCGAAGACAGGGAAATAGGCTTTCAACCAGAGTTGAACGAGCCACATGGGACCGGAGGCAATGGGTGATTCCCCCGACCGAAGTTGTTTCTGGAGGACGGCCAATCCCCGATATATGGCGGCCAGTAAAAAGGAGGCCAGGTCTAAGTGACGGCCGTGGCAAGGTTGGACGAGATAGGGAGATAGCCCGCACAGACTTTTGGCTAGGCACACAAATGATGTATTTGCACAGCCAATAATGAAGGAAAGTCGTTCGCTCTAACATCGAAACAGGACCAGCCGTTTCCGAAAACGTGTGAAGAAAAGAAGAATATGATGAAAAGGACGAAAGGTCCATTGAAGGAGGAGGAAACCGAAGTTTGTACAAGCCGAGATGGTCACTCCAAGATGGGCCAGTCCAGTAAGAGCACCGCTATCACGAAGGGTGATAGTGAGGGGCCCGACTGGAAGAATGAATACATTGTATTCAGAAGATCAAAAGAGCAAAGAAATAGGAAACAAGTTACGATAAAAAGATGGCAAAGCTGATGAAAGCTCGATGAAAGGAAGAAGGTGATGTTTGTCTAAAAAGGCTCGAGTATCCGCATGCAACAGCATACGTTGAACCAGACTTCGAATGCGGTATCGGGTTTTGCTAGGTGCGAATCGGATTGGACTGAACGAAATGAGAGATGTTAAGTGGCTCAGAAAATGGGAGGCCAGAAGAAGAGGGGAACTGTTGAGCCAACGGAGGTTTGCAATAGTGCCATCTTCAACGAAGATGGGGCCAAGAGCGCACTGGCCGAAATTCTCATCAAGAGTGTGAATTCCGAAGGTGCCCACAGAAGAGGATTCCAGCGCCATCTTATAATCGGCGAAGGTTGAAGCGCTAGTTTTGGGAGCAGAGGATGAAGAAGCCATTGATAACAGAAGGTCGAGAATGCGATAAAAGTGGGTTTGCAGAGGAAGTCGAAAGTAAAGTGAAAGCCAGAATGAGATGAACCATTATGTAACAGACGAAGGGTTTAACCTGAGACAGGTGTCGCAAATACGAGTTGTCGAGAAGTGAAAGCGGCGGGAAAACAGAAAAGGATGAAAGGTTGCCCTAGACAGGTGTTCGAATGCAACTCACTGCGAAAGTGACGTGCGACGGAAGGGAACATGTAAGTGACGTAAAAACGGTTCTTAAATGGGCCTCATGATGAAACGTATAGGAAAGGGCCGCACATTTATGGCAAAAGTGATAGGGTCACGAAGGACTCTAAAAGGAAGCCCGACAGGTTGCAGAGCGAAGAGTTCCATCTCGGGTTTTACATCGCTCGATCTTGCAGCATCGGCCTCCAGTAGATCGGCCGAACCTCAAAATCTTAGCATCAACCTCCAAGATCGGTCAAGGACAGATGTTAATACTACATCCTCTAGAGGCATCACCCAAGCTGTTTCCATTATTGGCACAAACAGTAAAGAAAAAATTGATATGACAAGACCATCAGGCCGCAGGCTTAAGCGGTAAAAAACCAGACCTAGAGCAGGGAGCCCCCCAATTGGTCAGGTAACACATGGAAAAAGCACTTCGCGTGAAAACAGTGTCATGACTTAGGAGTATATAAAAAGAGGAAGGTTGAAGAAGTAACTTGCAAGGTCTCCCAACCACCCATTTAAGGGCCGACCTTACTCAAAACATCGCAGCTTGGCCCTCCGTAACCAAGCGGGAAAAGATATGCATGAAACAAAGGCCATCAGAAGCGAAAGCTTCTCTTTGATGAAGTGTGAAATGGAATGTAAAGAGATTAGCTAACGGCCATCCACACGGTGTGAGGTTTGAAATGAAATGTAATGGTGTGGATGGACTATGTCCGTTAGCGATAGCTGACCAAGGTCCTCTGTGTGGAAGGTACTGCATCCTCCCGGTTGCGGAGGGGTTACGCTCGTTGGCAGCGACTAGCCTCAGCTTCTCTACGCGGGGAGTGCAGAGAGCCTGATTCCACAGATTCTCTGGACTAAGGGATTAGCCGAGTGATGGGCTGGTCGAGGGCGAAGAGGAATGAACATACAAGTTTCTATCATTCCGATCTATATGCCTTTTCATCAATGGAAGACCGAAAAATTTACCTCGATCTTCACGTCCGGTTCAATCAAGGTAAATTTGGGGGACAATTGTTGACAGAGGAAATTCTAGTCACCCTGGAACGAAATCGCCCTAAGACGAAAGGAAGAGCGAAGGGAGGAAGGACGATGGAGCGAAGCGCGACGAAGAGTCGAGACAACCGAAGTAGCGGTTAGGACGAAAATGTATGATGCAATTGCCTCCACAATCGCAGCAGTTGGACGATTTTCCCTCCACAACCGAGCAGTTGAGACACGCGCAGCTCAACGGTTACAGGCACGATCCAGCAACTGCAGGGAGATACTACTGGGACCCAAGCGTTTACAAGTTTCACTATAAAAGCTCAACCCACGATCAAGCAGTTGAGACGCACAGTCCAACGGTTGAAGGCACGATCCAGCAGCCGCAGGGAGATACTGGGACCGCCCAAGTAGTTTACAAGTTTCACTAAAAAAGCTCACTCGGACAGAGAGAAAAAGGCAATCAAATGAAGACTCAAACAAGATTTTTTTTATCTTTTAGTTTCTATAACTTTTAGGACTGTAATTTGTGTGCTTGTGCCCCTTGGAGGTTTATTCACTTATCAACACTCATTGCTGGGACTTTGTCTCGGGAGGTTTGAACCTTACACGTTTCTCTTTCTTCTTCGCGCACAAAAATCGCGCAAACAGAAAAAATTAGTGGTGATTATATATCAACATATAAAAAATTAATTTAAAGAAGTAAAAGTTAACAATTACGTATATAATAAAGTTAAAATTTTCAATATGAGCATCATTATTAATATATTTTAAATTCTTACAAATTAAATTGATTTTTTATTAAAAATTTATATAATTCACATTTTTAATTTAAATATTTTGTAATATTAATTATCAAAATTGAATATGGATAAAAATATTAAATTTTGTTAATAATTAAGTCAGAGGATGAGTTGAAGTATTTTGTAATTATAGGGATGTAGTGGGCTTTAGAGTCAAAATATAGGGATGAAACCCATAATTTTTATTATTTCCATTGAGCTTCAATTAATATGTATTTTCATATTAATTCATATTACTTTTGTTATCGTGAAAAAAAGGAGTACTAAATTTATTAAAAACTTACATGTCCCCTTCTCACAAAATGAATTGTTAAGAGGCAAAAGGTTTAGAAAATTTATTAAGGACATTCACGTCCCCTCTCTCGAGGTGAAAATATGAGAGAATTTATTAAAGACCTACATGTCTCCTCTTGCGTAATGAAGAGGTAAGGAGTGAAGCGATTAGAGATTTTATTAATGACTGGGGTGATGGAATAAAAAGTGAATGAGTAAAAGAACTTATTAAAGATCAATATGTCTCCTCTCGCTAAGGGTGTTCGTAGAGTCGGATCGACTCATGACCCGATCTGATCCGGATCGACCCGATTCGATCAGGTTAGATTTATTATTTTTTAAATTTAATTTCGGGTTAGTTTCGGGTCGGGTCACTGGTTTAGGTCAGAAAACTCGGTTCTGACTCAATCCGATATAAATGATATTATAAATATAATATATATATTTTTAATGATATAAATTTGACAATTTTTGTGTGTAGCTGAAATGACAAAGTGTTTTATTAATTTGTAAGGTGTCTCAGTTCGAGTCTCATCTTCAACAATCTGAAAATTTTATTTTTTTCTTTCTTTTTCATTGTATTTTGTTTAGGAAAAAAAATTTCCAGATGGCTAAAGTTGATAATCGAACTTATAACCACTTAAGAATTTATCAATACTTTACCATTTCAACTACAAACTTATCTTATTAAGTTTGTATCATTAAAACTATATATATATATATTATATTTATTGTATATTATGTTGACCCGACCCGATCCACAGTTTTTTCGCCCGACCTGCACGGGTCACCTTCTCAAATTTCAGATTTCGGATCAAAAGACCCGAATGACCTGATCCGACCCGACCCGTGAACACCCCTACCTCTCACGAAGTGAATGAGGGAAGAAATGAAGGCTTGAGATAATTTATTAAAGACATTTGTATCCCAACTAGGAATGTCTCACGACAACAATTTGATTTTAAATTGAATGTTATATGTTATATGTAAAATGCTATATAAAGTCTCTCAACACAAAACACATGGGTGAACTACTATTATAACTCTTTATGAATAATAAAACTGTTCGTATTTTCTCTTGTGTACATAAACCAAAATATTGAATCCCATAAATTTATATGTGTATATTTATTTAATATCATCCCCTACAAAAATATAAATTTATTGTTCACAAGATTTATACTTCAAAAACTTCCATATAGAAAAGGATATTATACTGAAGCGACAATTTGTTTCCATCATTAACTTTATTGATTCCATAAATATATAACCACATAAATTTGTTTCTAATTCCATTATTGTTTGTTGCAAGCTGAAAATTTTTATTGTACGTTAAAGATTGCCATATTTAGTATTTGGTTTTTAAAAACTAAAAACTTATTTTTATATAGAGTTCAGGATCTCATTTTGAGTTAATGAGTTCGAATACAGGGTATGCGTTTCTTACAAGAGCCTAGGACAGTCGAAAGTTTTACCCGCTCCGCTTAAGCCCGGATGAAGTGGTTTGGCGGCTGAGTTTCCAACGATTCCAAAAAACTAAAAACTTATTTAAATAAAATTTTTAGTAGCTAAATTTTGATTCTAAAATTTTAAAAGTTGATGGGTAAAATAAAATCATGGCTCGAGAAAGCCCGGCCGACCTATTTGTTGTGATTCACCGATCATTTTAGAGAAGATTTGAGGAAAAATCGAATGTTTTTCTATTACTCACAAGAATAGATTACAAGTAAGTGTTTAAACTCACAAATGCAAAAACCTCACTACACTCTCTCTTTACAACTTTGGGATGGATTTGAGCTCACTGCAAAGCTCTGATTTTATAGCCAAGTCTTGGCTTTGATTTTCAACAAAGCTACAATGATTTCCATAAATCACTCATAATTTCATGGATCCATCGAAAGTGTCCATGACATTTTCTTCATGGCTTCACTTACTGCCTAACTTGACAATAGCTGGAGTCCAAGCATGGGAAACTTCCTTGTTGGTGGCACAGAAAGTAAATTGAAATTTTCTGCAGCTGGATTTCATTACAATTCTCCCCCTCCGGATGCATCTGAAATCATCGTCATCTGACAGCTATCCCGGCTATGTCTCTACACAGCTCTAGCTTGTCTCGAGTAACCACCTTTGTTAACATGTCCGCTGGATTCTCATCTGTATGGATCTTCACTAGTCTCAGTAGTTGTTGATCCATCACCTCGCATATCAGTTTAACCATGCGGAATTGGAATACGTTCCGAGGGCGAAAAATGAAATGGCCAACAATTTGGCCCAAGCGGCTTCCGGGTACAAGCGAGCAAACATAGATGGTATATATAGAAGCGACGAGGTGAAACCGGCCTTGATACGACGAAAGAAGAAGACAAATGTCACGGCTGTTGAAATTGAAAAAGAGGACGATTGGAGGAGCAAGATCAAAGAATTTCTAAAACATCCCAAAGGTGGGAAAGATCGAAGGCTAAAGCTCAAGGCCTTGAATTATGTGGTATCAGGAGGTGTGTTGTATAAAAAACGCCAAGACGGTTTATTGTTGAAATGTGTAGGGCCGTCGGAGTCCAAAACTATCATGGCCGAGATACATGAAGATGTTTTTGGGGCTCACCAGGCCGGAATAAAGATGAGGTGGCTGATTATACAGAGCGGCTATTATTGGCCGAAGATGGGAGAATCATGCATCTAATATGCCAAATGATGTATTGTTTGTCAGAAGCATGAGCCCATTCAGAGGGCACCAGCAACTGAAATGATCCCCATCATTAAACCATGGCCATTCATAGGATGGGCGATAGATTTGATAGGGAAAATATACCATGCATCAAGCAAAAGGCATACTTTCATTATCGTTGCTACCGACTTTTTCACCAAATGGGTGGAAGCTATTCCGGTAGTGGAAATCTCCCAAGAGCAGATCATCAAGTTCATGAAAGAGCATATCATCCACCGATTCGGTATACCGCAAACAATAATGGTGGATCATGGCACTTCGTTAAATGGCGAGAAGGTTAAAAGCTTCCTGACCGAATATGGGATCCGGTTGGTAAACATTACTCTGTATTACCCTCAGTCAAACGGTCAGGCGGAATCGTCCAATAAAACCCTCAAGGGGTTGATTCGGAAGATGGTGACAACGCTAGGCGATGGGATGAATGTTTGAGTCAGACTCTATGGGCCTATAGGATGTCACCACGAACGAGTACTTCGGTCACGCCATTTCAGTTAGTATATGGTCAAGAGGCCGTACTACCGATAGAGATGAATATTGAATCTGTTAGGGTGATGTTGCAAAAGGAGTTGACGGAGGAAGATTACAACGAAGCAATGATCCAAAATTTGCTAGATTTGGACGATGTTAAATGTGATGTGCTGAATCTTTTAGATGCACAAAAGAGAAAAATAGCCAATGAGTATAATCTCAAAGTCGTGGCTAAATCGTTCAGGAAAGGCGAGTTAGTATGGAAAACTATATTGCCGATTGGCACTAAAGATCCGGCATATGGCAAATGGTCGCTTAATTGGGAAGGCCCATTCGAGGTAAAAGACGTGTTACCGAACGGGGCCTATCATTTAAAAGATTTAAACGGAATGGTACATGCTAGGGCGATAAATGGCAAATACTTGAAAAAATATGTGCCCTCACTTTGGGAGCATGAAAATGTAATGACTTTGCAATAAAAAACTAAGTACAGTAGTAAAATAATGCATTTCCCTTAATACGGGTCGAAAACGTCCTCAAAATTACAAAGATCGGACGATGCAACGTCCTATGAAACATCATTGGCTACGGCCTGAAGACCACCGAAAATCCCTGGGTGACTCCTTTATGGACGCATGTATACAAAGAAAAAAATTAACAGATGTAAACCAAAATCATGAACTAGAAGAAAAAAGAGAGGCTTACCACCCCAGAACCAGAGCTAGATGGCCTATCCACCGATGCCTCAAACACCTCAACTCGCGGCTGCATAAGTTCTCGCTGAAGCGAAAGATCTGAGGATGATGGATGCTGGGGGACAGGAACTGATGGCCATGCGGCCTGGGGGGGCGACGGCCGAGCAGGAGAATGTTGTTACGGGATGGGAGACTCTACCCGAAGGGGCGATGATCGTTCAAAAGCGGGAGACATTAGGCTGACGAAACAGGAGCTACAGGTAGAGGAATCAAAGATTGGGAAGCCAAAGGTGACGGCTATTCAGGCGCAGAGAGATCTTGTGCTGAAGGCATAGGAGACTCCACTCGAGGAGGAGAAGGCGGAAGAACTGAAGACGACGGCTGCGCAAAGGCCGAAGTCTGATGCACTGAAGATCCCGGAGATGCTGCATGTGGTGTTGAGTGTTGCGGCGCAATGGTGGGCTGGACATCTGTAAGAGAGTCAGAATCAGAAGAATCAGAAATGTAAATGACCTCATATTCCTCATAAATACGACGTAGTATGTCGTCTCTGTACATAGACCGAGCCTCCTCTAATAACTCCAATTCGGAAAAACTATAAAGGCCGTCTACGTCCCTATAACTTCCCCTGAGCCCTGCGGCAGACATCATGTGTGCTAAGGGGTAAAGCTATTTAAGATGATGCCAAAGAGGCCCATCCGACCATATAGGTCCTGTCACTTCGGCCTCATCATACGGGTCCTGCACGATTGGTACAGGATCATCCGAAGAGGGACGTTCAAATAAAGGATGGTTTCTTAGAATTTCCTCAACCCTTGGACGCAAACGGCCAAATTCTATATGTGGCTCTGAACCTTGGGGATCGGCTCCGGACGAATCAACGGTAATGGCTGTCCCGCCTTCTTCTGGCGTTTGCCCCACGACTGGAGCCTCGGCTGTCTCATCCTTATTCGATGGGAGCTGCACAATCAGCACCTCAGCAGGTCCCACCTCCTCCCCCTGAGTTTGAGTCGTTTCGGGCATCGCAAAGGGCGGTTCAATCCTAAGAACCTACACAAAGTACAAAGTTAGAACCTCAATTTCCATCAAACTCAAAAGAATGCGGGCTTCAAAATCATACCTTAGGACGACGTACAAGTGGCACGTTTGAATTCGAGCTACGGCTAGGGGAAGGTTGTTTCCTCCTGGCGAGCTTTATTTTCTTGGGTTTGGCCGTCTCAGTTGCCTTTTTTGACCCCGTTGGCTCAGAAGAATTTGGGGACAATGGAATAGTAGGAAATACCCTCATATAGGGCAGAGAAAAAAATCGTTCACGGGCAGGTGGCCAGAAACGATCAAAAGAAGAATGGACCGATGTACAAGAAGCAAATGAGCTATGACAAAATAAGAAAGTAAAGAACGAGTTTCCAATAAGGATTCCTCCACGTTAGAAACTGAAAAGACTTTAAAATGGTCCGACGAAGCGGAACGCGTATGGAAGAAAGGAATAGGCCTTCCTTGAACGAGGCCAAGCTGACAGGCGACGATGTTGTGAGAATACACCTCCACTCCAGCCTTGCCATTGGCCCCAGTCAGAATGTCATGAATCAGGTCGCGGCTGCATAAAAACCTGCGCCATATGCGAAGACCTAACTCATCCTCTTCCGAGAGAGGAAGATCATGAACGAATGACGGGTTGTTCCCCATTGAGAAAGGGAAAAAAGAGGAAACCCGAGGAATCGTATAGAAATATTCAAAAGCAGTGCGAGAGAGGAAAAAAGATGGCCGAAGCTGGGTAAAAAGAAGACCGACACAAGGATAAGGATGCTTCGAATCAATGGCACCGAAAACAGGGAAATAAGCTCTCAACCACAGCTGAGCGAGCCACAGAGGACCAGAGGCAATGGGCGAAGCCCCCGACCGAAGTTATTTTTGGAGCACGACCAAACCTCGATAAATAGCAGCTAGCAAGAAGGATGTCAGGTCTAAACGACGACCATTGGCAAGGTCTGAAAAGATGGGAAGGTAGCCTGCCACAGGCTTTTGGCTAGGCGCACAAATGATGTATTTGCACAGCCAATAATGAAGGAAGGCCGTTCGCTCCAACATCGAAACAGGACCAGCCGGTTTCAAAAACGTGCGAAGAAAAGAAGAGTATGATGAAAAGGACGAAGGGTCCATTGAAGGCGGAGGGAAACGAAAGGTTGTGCAAGCCGAGATGGGTGCACCCAGAGTGGCCAGCCCGGTGAGAGCACCGATGACACGAAGAGTGACAGTAAAAGGACCAACATGGAAAATGAATACATTGTACTCAGAAGACCAAAAAAGAAAGGAAATAGGAAACAGGCTGCGGTCAAAGGAGGGCAAAACCAACGAAAGTTCGATAATATTTACAAGAAAAGTAACGGCTTGATTGACGTCTATGCGTCAGGGACAAGCTTCCCATCCAATTTTCTTATAAATTGGCAAACAGGGTCTTTTTGAGTCAGATTCCCGAGACTTAATTGTTGTCTTTCTTTTTGGAATTGTGTATGTAATTTGCGAATGGCAATGTGAACATATCCACTGGGATGCGTCTCAAGAGTTGAAGATATTTCATCTAAAGACTCCTTACTCAAGCCATCCCTAATGAATTTAATTTTATCTTCGCGATTATCAGACACCATTCCTAAAGAACGACAACGAGTGTTGCAATTAAATCGTGCACATTTTAAACAAACACCCATTTGCTTAGCTATTCGTTTCTTTGCATAGGTGCTTCTTCCAAAACCAGGCAGATGTGAAATAAAAGAGTCAGAAGACTCACCTACCAATCGGACTCGTGCTTCAATTACCCAACGAATATCATTAGGAACACCTTGAATTGTCAGTAACCTCATCCGTTCCAAGCGAGCTTTGAAAACTTTCATCAGAGATTTTTGAGGGAGAGAAGGAAATTGCTTGCGAAGATTTGCGAGAGCATCTTCCATTTTGAAATGACTAATCCTGCAAAAATTAAACACACAAAAATAAAACACACCAAATCACATATATATACAAATTGCATGGGTTGCCTCCCTGCTAGCGCTAAGTTTAAAGTCGTCAGCCAGACTTGGCTTCTCGAACGTTAAGCTAGATCTGAAAGTGTAACACTTTCTTTTTGTCGCTCAAATGATTCTCCCCAGTAGTGTTTGACACGCTTGTTTTTAACCTTGAAAGTTTTGTTAGCGTCAGGATCATGTATCTCAACGGCTCTATTTGGTAAAACTTTGGTGATCACAAATGGACCTGACCACCGTGATTTGGCTTCCATGGGAAGAATTTCACCCTTGATTTGTTTAACAGTACCTTCTGCCCTGGTTCCAGTTGTATGCGCACTAACTTCTCATCATGTCTCTTCTTGCCCTTTTCTTTGTACAATTTGGCATCCTCAAAAGGCTGATTGTGAAATTCCTCCAATTCGTTGAGTTGGTGGAACTTTTTCTCTTCTGTTGCTTGTAGTGCAAGAATTGGCTCTTTCAGTGCAAAAGACGCTTTATCTTTAGACTCAACAGGCAATTGACATGTTTTAAGTTTATCAGTAGAACTTTGCATTGCATTGGAGTTCTGAATGGTACTGTGTATCACATCGAGTCTGAAACATTCCTCATTCTTTTCATCATCTGGGAAATTCATGGCCTTGAAAACATTGAATGTTACTTCTTGGTCCTGTACCCTCATGGTTAATTCTCCTTTTTGTACATCAATAATGGTTCGACCTGTAGCCAAGAATGGTCTCCCAAGGATGATTGGTACGTCTGCGTCTTCCTCCATATCAGAGACAATAAAATCTGCTGGGAAAATGAATTTGTCAACCTTGACCAGCACATCCTCAACTACACCTCTCGGAAATACGAGCGTTCTATCAGCAAGTTGTAGTGAGACTGAAGTTGGCATTGTTTCTCCAATCTGCAGTTTCCTGAAAATAGAAAAAGGCATCAAGTTAACACTAGCACCTAAATCACACAGAGCCTTACCAAGTTATGTTCTCCTATGACGCAAGGAACAGTGAAACTGCCAGGATCTTTCAAATTTGGGGGAAGTTTCCTCTGAATGATGGCACTGCATTCTTCTGTTAATGCTACTGTCTCGTAATCTCCCAATCTCCGTTTTCGTGAAAGAATATCTTTCATGAATTTGGCATAGGTGGGCATTTGTTCCAACGCTTCTGCAAATAGAATGTTGATATGCAGCTTTTTGAAGATCTCCAGGAACCGAGAAAACTGCTTGTCCAATTTGTTCTTCTGAAGACGTTGAGGAAAAGGTGGAGGTGGAGTGATCTGTTCTTTTTCCTTTGCTTCTTTTTCCTCCATCTGTTGCTTTGTTTCTTTTGGAACTTCCTCAGCAGCTGTTTTGACTCCAACATCTTTGTTAATTTCAGTACCACTTTTTAACATGATGGCATGACATTTCTCCTTCCCCATGTTTCTTGGATTTGGCTCTGTGTTGCTAGGAAGGGTACCTGGCGGTCTGTAACTCTGAGCATTTGCCAGTTGTCCCATTTGATTCTCCAGTGCTTTAATAGAAGCAGATTGACTTTGAATTAATGCTGCTTGGGATTGAAACATAGCATCATATCTTGCTGCGTGAGAGTCGTGTTTTGCTTCTATCTTTTTCAAGTGGGTCAACACTTCTGTTATTCCTGGTTCATTTGCTTGCTCCTGGCTTTTGTTCTGTTGCTGGAATTCAGGTGGATAGTTCTGCTGTTGGCCTGAATTGTTGCTCCATGAAAAATTGGGATGATTCCTCCACCCTGGGTTGTAGGTGTTGGAATATGGATTGTTCCATTGTCTGTTGAAATTGCTGACATAATTCACCGTTTCTTCAAGTTGGTTTGACTCTGGTGCTCCTCCATATGGTGAACTTGTGGATCCAGTGATGTTCACAACTTGCGTGCTAAGTGTTTCTAGACATTTGCATATCTGATCCAGCCTGGTATTCACTGTTGTGTTTGGCTCCAACTTCATAAATTCCTGCAATTCTTTGGATCATGCTCCTTTCTGTTGGCCACAAGGAATTGTTGTTGGCCATTTCTTCGATTAGGTCCCAGGCTTGATCTTCTCCTTTTGCCATCAAGGCTCCTCCAGCAGCAGCATCGATTGTGGTTCTCATTATTCCAGAAAGTCCATTGTAGAAGGTCTGAACTTGTAGCCACTTTTGAATCTCATGGTGAGGACATTTCCGGAGTAAATCTTTGTACCTTTCCCAAGCTTCGCAGAGGGATTCTGAATCTTATTGTACAAAGGATGTGATGTCATTCCTCAATTTTCCGGTTCTGGCTGGTGGAAAGTACTTTGCAAGAAATTTGGTGGCTAAAGTGTTCCAAGTTGTGATAGAACCTGCTGGTAGTGAATGTAGCCAAGCTTTAGCTCTGTCCTTCAGGGAATATGGAAAACTCGCAGTCTCATTGCTTCTTCTGATGCTCTGTTGTAGTTAAAAGTGCCGCAAACTTCCAGGAAGTTGCTGATGTGGGAATTAGGATCTTCAGTTGCATTCCCCCCGAACTGAACTGACTGCTGAATCATCTGAATGCATGTTTTGATTCACACGCATTTGCTGGTAAGGGAGGAAGCACAATACAGGAAATGAGTCTGTCAACCACCGGAATGGTTCTGTCTCGAATGGGAATTGGTGGTGCAACGTTCAAAGGTTCAGGTTCCATGTTGACTAAAGCTTCTTGGCCTTCTCGCGCTTTCCCTTCTCAACTGTCTGATGGTTCTTTCAATTTCTGGGTCAAGCGGTCGGAGTTCAAAGCTTCTGGTTCGTCTCATGAAGTTTCTGAGAACCTGAAACACAAGAAAACAAAAATAATAAGTAAAAAGAAATTAGATAAAGTAACGTATCTAACCCCTAAACTAATAGTAAAGATAAATAAGTCCCCGGCAACGGCGCCAAAACTTGACCGCGTAAACACACACGTATAACGCAAGCGCACGTATCGTTCAAGTAGTATAAAAATATCGATCCCACGAGGACTTAATATCTAATCTATTAATTTTATGAGGTCAATGATTACTAGTATCTAACAGGTTGTTTGATTGATTTGAAATGGTGACGATTCTAAATTTAAAAACAAGTAAATAACATTGTTCGAAAGTAGATTTTAAGAAAATTCAATATTAAAAACTATCTAGGGTTGTGATTTCTTCCAATATCATTTTAAAGATGAAGTGGTTATCTTAAAGTTGGGTAATATATTGATTTATTAACCCGAAACACTAAATTATGTGTGAGCCTCTGTCGATGGTCAGACACAAATACCCAGTTTAACCCAATTGAACCATATGTCTATGTCAACCAAATTATCTGGATTCATTAAGTTTAAGTTCCAATTATGGCTACCCCCGCCCGACAGGTATTCCTATCCTGTAAGGAAATCTATTAAGGGTTATCTATCCTCAAGGAAGATCGTGGGCTATTGAGTTTAAGGCTGAAACCTAAAATCCCTATGTCTAGTTCATTTTAGATTTACCAGATCAATTTTATTAATGGCCAATTAATGAAAAAGCATTAAGATTAAGACTCAATAAATAAATCTTTATATTACCCAAACTATAATCTAACCCTTATAAAACGGTGATATTGGATTTCATCACAACCCCAGATAACTAATTTAGTTACAACACATAACTAGGGCTAGTAAAAACTTGAAAATAAAAAACATAAAGTAAAAATGCGGTAAAGTAAATACTGAAAAGTAAATTACAATAAAATAAAATGCTAAGGTAAAATGAATTACTTTTACTACTACTAATTTAGATATCTCCCATAATATAATATATAAACTTGTGATAACATTACCAACCAGCCATATAGGCGGTAACCTGATTAAGTCAAATTAAGTCCAACTGGCCATTAAGGCGGTAAAAAGATTTGTCCATGAACCTGCCATATAGGCGGTAAGAAAGTTTAATTACCAACCGACCAATCTGGCGGTATCCTTGATTAGTCAGGTTAAAACCAGATTAAAATGAATTACCAACCGACCAATATAGCGGTATCCTTTTTAAGTCAATATTTTAAATAGTGAATATATTATATTTAAGGGAGATTAATCTAAATAGCAAGAGTAAAAGAATTACCTTTCACCCTAGCTGAGGAAGTTACCTCCTCATTACTGAAAAGTAAAAACAGAAAAATTAAAGAAAGAAAAGTACTGTGCGTAAAAGTAAATTGCGGAAAGTAAAAACTGAAAAGTAAAGAAAAGAAAGTGCGAAACTGAAAATTAATTACTGAAAATTAAAAATAAACAAACTAGATACAATCTTCTTATTTATTTATTAAGAATTTCAAAGAAGAAAGTATGAATTTTACAAATGAAATGGCTTGGTATTTATAGGCAAAATTTTGCCACCATCAAATCATCCATCAAATTCTCCACCAAATCCATTATTAATTTCTCCACTAATTACTCCACCAAATCCATAATTGCTACACTAATTGCTTATCTTGTTTGGTGTTGATTTGATAATTTTTATTAATTATTAATTAATTAATATTTTTCTTTGAAAATGATTGATAATGACTTTTAATAATTACACTCCACACACTTCTGGATGGTTCATCAATTTCGGTCATGAAAACATCAGAATTCGAAAATATTTTCTCTTTCAAAGTTGTAGAACTTTGAGGTTTCTTTAATCTGGCACTTGAATCAGCTCAATCCGATATCTGAGTAAAACGTTATGCCCAAAATACGACAGATGCACAAAACTGGAATTTCCAAAACTGCACTTCGTCAAAACGCCCTTTCAAGTTTCCAATCTCCAAAATTAAAATATCAAGTCCAATAATTGCCTTTATTTGACCCATATTTCATCCTAAATGATTTCATTAAGACCCGATATTATTTTATCTGCAAAATAAACTAAAACATATCAAAACGTTCATCAAACCCGAGAAACTAAACAAAATATTATGTAAAAGGGGCGGTAAATATTGATATATTTTCCGCTCATCAGAGTGCGACACTGCTCAATGGAATGGCCAGAAAGCTTGAAGTAACGACATTCTTCATTAGGAGGACAATTGGAAGCTATATGTCCATTTTTCTTAAATTTGTGACATTTAGTAAAACGCATTCAGACGGGATGTGACCAGCCTTATTATAGGTATAACAAAATTTTGCTCTTTTTTGGAATTATTGCTTACAGTGGCAAGCACAACATCCTATCGAGGAGGCTCAAGTAAGCTTAGTCGAGTTTCATCATATAATAAACAAGAGACAGCAACTTCTAATGTGGATAGTGGATATTGATGTTGTTGGGGTTTTGGGCGATGGGCGTAGCGGAAGCACATAATTTATTCATATTTCACATAAACCTATTTATTCAATATCAAATATCAACATAAATAAGGTTGAAATGTCGCGAAACTTTTACGAAAACCGTTTTTTCGCAAAATGACGCAAAATATATTTTTGACCGAACCGACCACCCGACACTTATGGGGACTGCCCAGGTCAGCCCCAATAGTGTCAGGGCAGTTCATGGGCTTCCCGAATAGTGACAGATTCACTGTTTGGGCAGCCGTCACCCGATTGACTCAAAAGTCACCCGATAATACCGTTTTTGGCCATTTTCGCTTATTTCAACTCCGAAACACTTTCCGGAAATTGTTCCAACTCCCAAAACACATCCATTACATTCATATGAAATCAAATTCATCACAAAATTTCAATTTTTAACAGATCTGATTAGGAAACCAAAAATTGCCAAAACATGCTTTAAATCCAAATTTTCAAGATTAATCTAATTAATCATAACACCAACCAAAGTCACCACATATGAACAACCCAAGAACAATTCTAGATGTCACAAGAGTGGTCATAACACTCTAAAATAGAAACACATCAACAATTGATCAAATTGGACACTAATTACACTAATTGCATCCTAATACACTTCACACATGCATATAAGCTTCCAATTCAACCACCACAACCAAAAGCCCTAAATTTCAGAATTTGAAGGAACCCTAGAACATTTCTAAATCATCAAGAAACAAGAAATCAAATTTCTAAGCTTAGGGTTAAGTAGATTACTTTTTAATCTCTTGAAATCCCAAACTTTTTTCTTGATTTTCCTTCAATTCTCAACTTGAATCATCAAGTCACCATGAAACCCATTTCTTTTAGGAACTCTCGGCAATGGCTATCAAGATTAAGGAAAAGAAAATAATTTTTTCTTTTTATTTAATGGTGACCGACTTTAGCAATAAATAAAGGCATTTTTTTTCCTTTTGGTGATTTAAATCGATTAAATCAATTAATTAATTATTAAGGTTTAATCTTGGCAAATCAAATTTGGACAAATTTATCTTAATAAATACATGTCATATAAACCAATAATAATTGGACAAATTTCATAACCTTTATGGAAAAAGTTTTTTAATTAATAATTCAAATATTTAACAATTAAATATCCAAATAATTAATTAATGTAATATTATTATATATGTATTTTATTTACAATAAATAACAAATTCAAATATTTATGGCATGTGTCAAAATATCATTTGACGAGTAATTAATGTGTATCTAATCCTATTATGTAACAAATATAAATAAACAATAATTACGATTGGGCAAAAATCCCTTAATGTATGTGTTTTCGTTTAACCGTTTAAACGATCCGAATTAACTCATTTAATCCGGTGAAGTATTATGAATAATCTGTATTATTCATATCGAGTTGCCCAAGTGCTCAATGAGTACACTTCATATTGTGGGACTCTCTAAGTTTAGGTTTATCCGTCACGAAATCCAATTACGTGTCTATAATCCACCCACTCATGGATTATGACGACCACGGATAATCTCTCTAAACTATGCAAGTCGAGGTCATTGCATACGTATAATCCCTCTGTCACAGACTATCTGTATTATACTTGGGATATAGATGAGAACGTCAAATCTGTTCGGTATAATACAATCGACTTTCAATTTACGATCTCTAAATAACACTCGGAACTGATTTTCGAAGTTATACCACAGCCATGGATTTACTCGATCGTAAACACGTGAGGATGCCTATGTCCTGTACACAGGACTGACGGATCCTATCTTGAAACGCACTGGATATCATGAGCATTAGTCCACACCCAACGAATAGACTGAGGTCTGATCATGAATAAATCGGTGACGTGACTACCATCAAAGTTGGAGGATAAGTCATATATCACACTATGGTATCTCAAGTCAAATGAACACTATGCTCGCTCAACTCGAGAAGATTCCTATTGACGTTGGTGTACCATTGATTAGGAAATCTTCAGTGAGTCGTTCAATGTCTTATCAAATAAACACCTACATGTCTATACGAGTTTCCCGAGACTCATGGTTCATTGGGATAAACCATCAGACCAAGTCACGATATACGACATATACTGGTCTCATCGAATTTTACTAACCGACCCGTTTTAGTAAATCTTGACCGGGAACTTTATTTAAGGATATATATCTAATAGTGTGCTTCCCAATGTCAATTACAAACTACGTTGTAACTGCCCACTATATTGTAAATCCTATGGTCTTTGTCTAATATACACGTATCACTGAATCAGATTCAGTTTTGATTTAATCGTAATCAGATATCTAATCGTAATTAGATCGAATAAGTGTAGAAAAGACAAGGGTGCTACCATTAAATTAGTAATATTATGGAAAATAAAATTGCTCGTATTTATGAAATTTCTCCCACTTGCTCTAATGCCAATCCACGGTATCCTATACACATCTTAATGTGTATCGCATACTCATGGCCCTTAAGAGCTCACCTTGCACTCAAAAGGTAGGCAACAACAAGTAAGCCCACTTAACAAATCGAGACTGTCTAAAAAACTCAATCGTTTTCCTTAGCCAGCATCATTCATACTTTGTAGAATCCAAATTCTACATCAGTATGACTCTGACGCTATATCAATAATGTGTTATAGCTGCTGAGTTGTCTAAGCATATATTGATCGAATCCAAAATACTATAAGACAACCGCAAGCATAAAACTAATATCAACACTTCTAATCATTGAGGTCACTTTGCAACTTCATAAGTCAATACTTCAAAAGTCGCAACTGATTCATTAGTTCAATAGAATCAACAGTGACACTCCCACTGCATCTTTTCTGAGTTTATATAGCATAGACCATCTAATGTCATAATTAGGATCAAAACTAATCTGACCTTATGGTTGCAGACTAAATTCTCCATAAATTAGAAACTCGTTCTTAATATCTCAAAGATCACAAAGAACATGTTTCAAGATTCATCGTATAGTCTACATCATATCAAAATATAACTCGTAACAATTATGATTAAATTGATATCGTTAATTTCACATAATATAGTATCAATTACGCTATCATCATATGATGCATAAGATTGACTAGACATTCCAATCAATTTATCTTTCGACAAAGGAATCATTTTTTACGAAAGATGAACACTATATATATAACAGACACATTAACTGTCAAACAGTTACACTAACTGTCATACAGATATAAAATTAGATCGTATCTAATATGTGACTAATGAGAGTATCTCACAAGTCTCTCAGTTTTATATTATATATAAAATTTTATAACAAATATATCAGAGACTACTCTCACTGCTTCCACGGAGAAAAGAAGACTTAGGATATACAATACTAGAAAGAAATTTGTACGCTCCCACTGACCCTACTGACAAATACATATTCTCTAAACTTTGATAAAACCAGACAATCTGACTTATATCAAAATCAGAGAACACAGATTTCCGAAAAGCTTATCCGAGTTTACAATAGGCTCTATAAGCTAGTATATCAAACTGTGATCTTAGCAAAATACAAACTCTAGGGCCATTCTAGAATGAACTCTTCAAACAAAGAAATCACGACGGATATCTCATTCGAATAAATCACTCAAGAACGCCACTTTGTATTCTTTAGCCAAAATACACTATTTAATATCAACACTAACCAACAGACCTTTAACTATTCAATTAGTGCGACTAGAGACAAGTATTCTCAGAATCTACAATAGACTAATGAGGTTAACCTTTCTCATCATCGTACTATAAAGGTCAAACTTTTATCGTTTGCTGCGCAGACAATTTACACATTTTATGAACCATACATAACTGAAGCTCAATCAAGGTCAAAACTTGATTGTAGTAAGCTATGAACAATCTTAAATCTATGGTTAAATGCTAAGTTTCGGAATCGATATCAAATATCGCTCCCACTTATAAGTTATAGGATAATTTTCTTCGATAAGAAAATAATAAAATCATTAAGTATCAAATACTTTGTAAATGATTCTGACATCCTATTGAACTTATACGAAAGGTGTATAAGGGTCTTTTCATCTTATTAATTATGTAGTTCCACTACAGTTTATCACTCTGTAGACAACAGAACCTGGACGACGCTGTTCTAGGCTCGCGGCCTAGTTGGGAAGTACGAAATAACATGGAGTCGCCACCCGGTGTGAACCGGGACAAAGATTTAAGGCCGCACTCACCCCTCGCAAGGGAAGACCTCAAACCGTTGGGTTTGGAATGGTCCGTTACTTATGTCACTTGTGATGATATAATTTGTGCAATGAACTAACCAAGTATACTCAATAATCATGCTCAATGGTACTTAGATCTAACATGCTTTCATCCAAATAACTCCACGCAATGTAACACAACGAGCATATTGAACCATTAAATAAACATGTATAAATCATTATCCAAACACATCATAAACTAATAACATGCATAAGGAACAACCTAAATAAGCTTTAACAAATAAATAACAAACTAAATTAAATCATGCTTAAAATAAACAAACAACCTACGAACTACAACATGCACAGATACAAATTTGGATGAGACGAGACATATGTATCTTAAGTGGTACGTGGCATTGTATCCCGAGTGCAGATCATACTACCGTCCATTGGGAATCGGCTATGAAATTTATGTCCGGGTTTCCATCCGATATACCACAAAAGGGAACATATATCTCGCTCATCCAACAATCACATCATGCCTCAAACGACTCTCATGCAATAATATTTTTAAAATAAACGAAAGAGGATAAATAAAAAGGTGCCCTCAGGTCTAACCTCTTTTGTCGTCTCACGAAAGGGCGTTACACGTCCGTCGGAAGGGTTGTTGCTCTGTAACTTTTCTGGTTCACTAATCCAACATTTTTCCTCGCTGTTTCACTATTCGGGCTACTGTTTTGACTTTGTTTTGCTGCTGTTTTGAGGGTATTTTCTGGTCACTGTTTTTGGTAATTAGGGGACTGTTTTGTGGGTTATTTGGAGGGTTAGGGGCTGCAGTTTTGTCACTGTTTTGGGCAGTTTCGGGGTGTTTTTTTCACTGTTTTGGGGTGTTTTAGGGGGAGTGTGGGCTGCAGTTTGAGGGTTCTTGTTCGGTGACTGTGGGCAGTGCGTTTTTAGTGTGTTTCATGGTGAAGGGGGCTTAATCCAGGTTTGTTTATTCACGATGCTTTGCAGGTTTTGTTGAGGGCTGCCGAGAGTTTCAGTTCACGTGAGTGTGAGGTTTGGTTTAAGGTTTATTCTTGTTTGTTTGTTTTGTGCCGTGAGTGAAGTTGGGACAAGGAGAGAGATGGTTAGGCGTGAAGGGAGAGTCTTGTGGCTGTTGAAGGGTTATTTGGTTAATGAGCAGTGGCTGCTTTGCGTGTGTTCCACGTGAAGAATGGGGACGAGTATTTAGTTTGTAGGAGGGGTGTGTCTTGTTCACGATTCAAGGGCTAGGGTTTATTGTCAGATAGAGAGTAGTAAGGGTATTTGTGTGTTCGGCTATTTGGCAGTGAAGGAGCGGCTGTGTACGTGAGGGCAGTTTTGCGTTGAAGGTTGAAGAGGGGTTGAGGACGTGTTGTTGAGCGATGGGCTGATGAAGTGAATTGGCTGAGTGGAGGGTTAGGGTGAAGGCGTGAATGGGCTGCAACGTGTGGAGCAGGCTGTGTGAAGGCAAATTGCATGAGTGGAGTGCCTGTTACGTGTTGGAAGGAATGGAAAGGGCTGTTGTGGTCTGTTTCACGTGGCTTTGTGCGTGTCTTGGCTGTGTGATTTTGTGGCTTGCTGATTTGCAAGGGTTTAGTCGGTGGTGGGGTGACTTTGTGCCTATGTGTGTGTCGGTTAGAGGGGCAAAGACAGAGGAGGGTGGCTGCCTTGAGTACGAAAGAGAAGCGAGAGAGAGGGTCGTTGTTGAGTGAATATGCGTTTAGGGTTTTGCCAGTTTTTGTTTGTCTTTGCTGCCGAGGGAGAGTTAGAGACGAGAGAGAGAGTGAGGAGTTGTCGAAGGTTTATTGGTTTTGTGGTGAGAGGGAAGAAGAGGCCGTGAGTGGAGAGAGTGGCATAGGGGAGTCATTGTGAGGCGTGAAGGTTGGTCTGTGTTGGTTGCTGATTAACTTGTGATCGGTGATGGCTTCAACATGGTCAAGGGGTGAGTGAGTGAAGGCTTGTTGTAGTGTGAGAGGCTGCTGAGTGAAGGGAAGAAGACAGATCAGAGCTGCTAGGGTTTTTTAGTTTGGTCCATTGCAGAGTGCTTGTAGGTTGCAGGTACGAGAGAGAGTGATGATGATATTGTAGGCCGAGAGAGGTCAAGGGAGAGAGTCATGCGAGAGGGGGAGACCAGCCAAGGCAGTTAGGGTTTGTTGGATCATTGTTTAATTGAAAAGAAAGAAATCAATTAATTTATGTGTGTGTTTAATTTTAATTATTTAAGGCAAGAAATTATTTAAATTAGGTGGGTGATTTATTTAATTTTGAAATTTAATTTAATTTAATTTAATTTAATTTGTGACATGTATTTTAAAGGTTTTAATTATTTAATTTGTGAGATGTGTTTTAAATTTAATTTAATTATTTTTGGATGTGATTTAATGGGTTTGGTGTGTTTTAAAACAGAGGTCCAACAAGCGAGCCCGAAGCGAAACAAGCGAGTTAAATCTGACAAAATACTAATTCCCAACTTTAACCTTCCAACGTCCGTTTCCCGCGGCTTTCACAACTAAAGAGATAGTGTCTCCATACGAGACTCATCATCGGGCTGATATGCAAAAATGCAATGTATACAGTCGCCCCCACATTGATGGTACTTTCCTGTTGCTTTGAACTGAGTTTATATGGTGTGTGACAATGACAATCCTATCAAAGTACGTTCAATGCATTTTTACTTACCTGGCTCACCAGCTGCCACCTGACTTGCCTGTTGCTTTGAACTGAGTTGATATGGTGGCGAGGTGCCTCGACCTCTGGGCTTTGTTCCCGAACCACCGAATATGAACTGTGCTGATGATGCAGTGGGCCCTCGACCCTAGGTCGCATCTCGGAACTACAACTGACAACGGGGGAACCTCGACCCTGGGCACCTCAACCCAATACCGCTGACAAAAGTGGGCCTCGCCCATAAGCTGATGATGTAGTGGGTCCTCGACCCTGGGACGCATCTCGGAACTACAACTGACAACGGGGGCACCTCGACCCTGGGCACCTTGACCCAACACCGCTAACAATAGGGATCTCGCCCTCGAACTAATGATGTAGTGGGCACCTCGACCCTGGGCACCTCGACCCGAAACTACAACCGACAACGGGGGCACCTCGACCCTGGGCACCTTGACCCAACACCGCTGACAATAGGGACATCGCCCTCGAACTGATGATGTAGTGGGCACCTCGACCCGGAACTACAACTGACAACAGGGGCACCTCGACCCTGGGCACCTTGACCCAACACCGCTAACAATAGGGATCTCGCCCTCGAACTGATGATGTAGTGGGCACCTCGACCCTGGGCACCTCGACCCGAAACTACAACCGACAACGGGGGCACCTCGACCCTGGGCACCTCGACCCAACACCGCTGACAATAGGGACATCGCCCTCGAACTGATGATGTAGTGGGTACCTCGACCCGGAACTACAACCGACAACGGGGGCACCTCGACCCTGGGCACCTCGACCCAACACCGCTGACAATGGGGACCTCGCCCTCGAACTGATGATGTAGTGGGAACCTCGACCCTGGGTACCTTGACCTAACACCGCTAACAATAGGGATCTCGCCCTCGAACTGATGATGTAGTGGGCCCCTCGACCCTGGGCACTTCGACCTGAAACTACAACCGACAACGGGGGCACCTCGACCCTGGGTACCTCGACCCAACACCGCTGACAATAGGGACCTCGCCCTCGAACTGATGATGTAGTGGGCACCTCTCGACCCGGAACTACAACCGACAACGGGGGCACCTCGACCCTGGGCACCTCGACCCAACACCACTGACAATAGGGACCTCTCTCGCCCTCGAACTGATGATGTAGTGGGAACCTCGACCCTGGGCACCTCGACCCAACACCACACTGACAATAGGGACCCCCGCCCTCGAACTGATGATGTAGTGGGTCCTCGACCCTGAACTGGTACTGATGTGGGCCTCGCCCCCAGACCGAAACTGATGTGGGCCTCGCCCCCAAACTGAAACTGATGTGGGCCTCGCCCCTAACTGATATGGGCCTCGCCCCAAACTGATACTAATGTGGGACTCGCCCCTAAACTGACACATATGTGGGCCTCGCCCAAAACTGATATGAGCCTCGCCCCAAACTGATACTAGTGTGGGCCTCGCCCTGGGACTCATCCCCAAGCGATACTGATGTAAGCCTCATGATAGCGGAAAATATATCAATATTTACCGCCCCTTTTACTTAATATTTTGTTTAGTTTCTCTCGGTTTTGATATGAACGTTTTGATATGTTTTATTTTATTTTGCAGATAAAATAATATCGGGACTCAATGAAATCATTTAGGATGAAATGTGGATCAAATAAGGGCAATTATTGGACTTGATATATTAATTTTGGAGATTGGAACTTGAAAGGGCGTTTTTGTGACGAGTGCAGTTTTGGAAATTCCAGTTTTGCGCATCTGGTCGTATTTTGGGCATAAATTTTTACTTCGATATCGGATTGAGCTGATTCAAGTTCCAGATTAAAGAAGACTCAAAGATCTACAAAACTTTAAAGAGAAAATATTTTCAAATTCTGATGATTTCATGACCGAAATTGATGAACCATACAGAAGTGTGTGGAGTGTAATTATTAAAAGTCATTATCAATCATTTTCAAAGCAAAATATTAATTAATAAATAATTAATAAAAATTATCAAATCAACACCAAACAGATAAGCATTAGTGGAGAAATAATGGATTTGGTGGAGTAATTAGTGGAGAAATTAATAATGGATTTGGTGGAGAAATTGATTGATGATTTGATGGTGGCAAAATTTTGCCTATAAATACCAAGCCATTTCATTTGTAAAATTCATACTTCTTCTTTGAAATTCTTAATGATAAATAAGAAGATTGTATCTAGTTTGTTTATTTTTAGTTTTTAGTAATTAATTTTCAGTTTCGCACTTTCTTTTCTTTACTTTTCATGTTTTTACTTTCCGCAATTTACTTTTTTAGCACAAGTACTTTTCTTTATTTAATTTTCAGTTTTTACTTTTCAGTAATGAGGAGGTAATTTCCCAAGCTAGGGTGAAAGGTAATTTCTTTACTGTTACTAATTAGATTAATCTCCCTTAAAAATAATATATTCACTATTTAAAATACTGATTAATAAAGGATAACCGCTATATTGGTCGGTTGGCAATTCAATTTAATCTGGTTTAAACCTGACTAATCAAGGATACCGCCAGATTGGTTGTAATTTGGTAGAATTAATGGGTAGTTTGATATCCGCCTGCCTTTATGCTTATTATGGACAAATATTACCGCCTATATGGCTGGTTGGACTTAATTTGACTAATCAGGATACCGCCAGATTGGTCGGTTGGTAAAATAATATCACAATTTTATATATTATTTTATGGGAGATATCTAAATTAGTAGTAGTAAAAGTAATTCCTTTTACCTAGCATTTTATTTTATTTTATTTTACTTTTCAGTTTTACTTTATGTCTTTTACTTTTCAGTATTTTTACTTTATGTCTTTTACTTTTAAGTTGTTACTAGTCCTAGTTATGTGTTAGTTATCTGGGGTTGTGATGAATTCTAATATCACCGGTTTATAAGGGGTTATTTTATAGTTTGGGTAATTTAAAGGTTTACTTATTAAGTCTTAAGCTTAATGCTTCTTGTTGTCTGATCACCAATAAGATTGATGTGGTAATCTAAAATGAACCAGACATAGAGATTTTAGGTTTCAGCCTCAGACTTAATAGCCCACGATCTTCTTGAGGATAGATAACCCTTTAATAGATTTCCTTACAGGATAGGAATATACCTGTCGGGCGGGGGTAGCCATAATTGGAACTTAAACTTAATGAATCCAGATAATTTGGTTGACATAGACATATGGTTCAATTGGGTTAAACTGGGTATTTGCGTCTGACCATCGATAGAGGCTTTTGCATAATTTAGTGTTCCAGGTTAGTAAACTGATTTATTACACAAACATAAAATAACCACTTTATCTTTTAAATGATATTAGAATGATTCACGACCCTAGATCTTTGTGTCTTTTGTTATTTTTCCTTAGTATTTTCTTTTGTCTTTTTATTTATTTATTTTGCAAAACACATTTCAACAACAATCAAACAATCATTCTCTTTCCCTCTAATTAGATATTGTAAATAAATAGATTCAATAATTAATAACAACAGTAGGAATTAAGTCCTCGTGGGATCGATATTTTTATACTACTTGAACGATACGTGCGCTTGCGTTATACGTGTGTGTTTACGCCGGTCAAGTTTTTGGCGCCGTTGCCGGGGACTTATATTTCTTGAGTTGTTAATTTTGAAACTATCTAATTTACTTGTATCTAATTTTCTTTATTTTTATCTGTAATTTTTATTTCTTTTGTTTTCAGGTGATTAAAAAAATGGAACATTATTGGGAGATTGAAAGATTACGAGCTTTACAAGAAGATACACCCCAAATCTGGGAGCAACAGTCCGGTTTTCTGAGGCCTGTTGTTGAGCCAATGACTATCACTGGATGCCAGAACCAAGTAATACTACATTTGCTCATCAGAACGCAATGGAGAGATGTGACATATGTAATGGTAACCACCCAAGAGATTATTGCGAGTACAACTACAATTCAGGGTGGCAGAACTATCAGAATCCTTCATGGTATGATGAGCCATCACATTTCACAGAGCCACATTTTCCATCTTATCCACCATCTACCTTTGATCTTTACCAACAACCAGAACCATCCGAGGAAGATCAATTGATTCACATGTTCAAAGAACAAACAGCTCAATTTGATGCACAAATTCAGAGACAATCAGAAATCCTTCAAGGATGACAGATCAAGTGAGACAATTAACAGAAAACCAGAGCTACATACCTCAAGAACCATTTTCTGATGACACTAATGAAGCCTTTGAGTACCAATCATTTCATAATGACACTTCAACAGAGGAGGAAGGTGAGCAGTATCAACAACCAGAGGTATCAGTTCAGGAGCCCGAACAGGCAAAGTCTCAATTTGACTTTTATTATTCTGACTCTGACGAGGATGAAGCTGAAATATTTGTACCAACTGCATCAAAAATGAGGATGGAATTATGTATCCTCAAAATGAAGATCTTGGAGATTCCATTGCACAAATGTTTGAAGAAGATCTACCCGAGCCAATCGATTCACCCGAATCAGAGGATGAAGACCTAATGTCTGACTCATCTTTTCATCCTCAGGTAGAACAAGAAGCAGAGCAAATGAAGGAGAAAATGTCTGACCTTAATAAAGATCCAGAGCATTCAGGAGAAACATCACTGTTTTGGGGAGTACAAATCAAAGATATCAACCAGAAGCTTGACAGAATGGAATTTCCATTCCAAGTCAAGCATCATACGAGACCTCCTGATTTTCTTTCTTTCTTTGCAGGAACCATTGGAGTAACAAGGAGCAAAAAGGTGGCACGAGTACTGAATGTGACAAAACTCTTTTTGCCACTTTACCGTTGGAAGAGACTCTTCAAAAGCAACGCTCACGGGATTGTTTTTGATCGGACATCTAAAACGACATTGAAACCTCCTTAACAGATGAATTTCAGTCACGTCTGGCTGAAGACGAAAAATTTAGCGCTAGCAGGGAGGCAACCCATGCAATTTGTTGTAATTTGTTTTCATATTTTGTGTGAACTTTTTAATTTTGTGTGTTATTTTTGTAGGGAAAGGCACAAACGAAGCATTTTAAGACAGAAGGAATTGTGTTTGGCAATCAAAGATGAGAAACAATTCATTAGCGATGGCTGAATAAGGAATGAAATTGAGACACATCCTAATGAATTTATACTAAGCGAGTGGCGTATTGCGTACACAATTCCGTTGCCTTAATTATGCTTTGATTCGCTTTTCTATTGTAATTATCTTTATTTTCGTAGACAGGATCCAGACTTTTTGACATTTCACGATCTCTTTTGTTGTTTAGCTAACAATCGTCCTTTGGAAGATATTAGTGCTATTATTACTCACCCTTTTCAGGTACTATAAATTTTGCCCGTCATTGCACTTTTGAAGGCATCCAGAGTTGAAAAAGAAATACAAAAAAAAAAATATATGGAAGCCACTTTAAGAAGACGAGTTGAAAACATCTGTGTGTTTTGCGGTAGTACTGTTGGTACTAAACCGCAATACATAGAAGCAGCACAGGATTGGGTCGAGTCTTAGCTGCAAGGAATATGCACTTAATATATGGCGGAGGCAATCTCGGACTTATGGGGATTGTTTCAAAGGCTGTACAAGAAGGAGGCAGTCATGTTTTGGGAATCATTCCAAAACCCTTGGCAGAAGCAAATCTTATTGAACCATCAAACGGAGAGGAACTAATCGTACCAGGTATGTCTGAACGACTGATAGAAATGATTAACCGTGCTGATGCTTTTATTGCTTTGCCAGGTGGCTTGGGCACATTGGAGGAAATTTTTATTGTATTATCTTGGGCGAACCTGAACATACACCAGAAACCAATTGGGCTGTACAACGTTGATGGGTTTTATGATTTTCTTTGTGTGTTTCTTGATGATGCTCGAAGAAATGGGTTCGTGTCAAAACCTTTAAAAGAACTCCTCTTCACTGCCAGAACTGCTCCAGATCTAATTGACCAACTCATAGCCTATGAACCGAAAGTTGACCCTATCATTTCAAAGATAAATTGGTCCGAGGACGATCGTGGTAAGAGACGTCGAATTAATCTGGATCTTAACCTTTAATTACTTGTAAATTTTCAGCTAATCAGGTACGATTTTCTAAACTCTTCTTCTACTGTTTAAGACATTGGGGACAATGTCTCATTAGGTTTGGGGGTGAGATATAGTTAATAGTACTTTTTGTATATGTGTTTTTATTTTTAGTCCAAATTTTTTCGAAAAATACAAAAAAATTTGAAAAATTTTCAAAAAATTACAAAAAAAAATTTGCGTTTTTGTGTTTTTATTTTGACTAAAAAGGTGAAATTGGTAAAAGATAGCCGAGTAAGGAGTTTCCACTCCTGAGACGTATCTCAAACCTATTTCGAAACAAGTTAATTTTTGTTTATTTCATTTTGAATTATTTAATTTGTGAATTCTCCTTAAAACTGACTAAAAGGAATCTTCATATGCTCAGTTGACAGATATTATCAACATATATAGTAACATACGGACATGAGCTAAAATTGAAAAGTTTGTAATATTCAGTGCTCTAGTTTAATTGGAGGAAGCATCTCAAAAAGCAATGGAGTAAAAAAAAAAAAAAAAAAAAAAAAACGTCTGAGATCCGAGTTATTAAGTCTGTAAGGGTGTCTTAACACCTAGTGCCCTAAAACCAACTGGTTTGGGAGTCATTGGCCCAAAGCTCGTTACATGGATCAAAGATGCTGCAAAAATATATATCTGAAGTCTGGGTAATTAAGTCTGTAGGGGTGTTTTAACACCTGGTGCCCTAAAGCCAACTGTTTGGGAGCCACCGACCCAAAGCTCGCTACATAGATGGAAGATATTATATATAAATAAAAAATAGAAAAAAAATCAAAGAAAATCAGAAAAATGAGAAAAATTATTCCATTGCTACAAAAAGGTGTGAAATCTGATAGAACTTTAGGACAACAATATTACTCTCTTATCAACTGCACTTATGACTGTTGTGGGCAAAAATGAGTTGATTAATATTTTGTTTGCTGTGTATATGAAGAATGGTAAAAATAATCGGAGAATTTACTTATTCGGTAATTTAGAATGAAACAAAACAACTAGTAACTTGGAGTAAAATTTTCACCTGATTAGTCACTAACTTTCTACTTATTCTCTTTTCACTTGTCTTTTTGCTTTTGTGTGCATTAGTTTTACTAACTTTTTACTTTTGTAAAATGTTTGTGGGTATCATTGCTGTAAACTCTCACGAGACTACAACTCGTCCACTAGGGATACCTAGGGGTTTAAAGGCTTGTTGCATATGCTAAATGCAACTGTGATCCCTACGAAAGTGGCTTAGTTTAATTTTATTTTTATTTTGTTGTTTTTCTCGAGGACTAGCAAAATGTTAGGTTTGGGGGTGTGATGAGCGGAAAATATATCAATATTTACCGCCCCTTTTACTTAATATTTTGTTTAGTTTCTCGGGTTTGATGAACGTTTTGATATGTTTTATTTTATTTTGCAGATAAAATAATATCGGGACTCAATGAAATCATTTAGGATGAAATGTGGATCAAATAAGGGCAATTATTGGACTTGATATATTAATTTTGGAGATTGGAAACTTGAAAGGGCGTTTTTGACGAAGTGCAGTTTTGGAAATTCCAGTTTTGCGCATCTGTTGTATTTTGGGCATACATTTTTACTCCGATATCGGATTGAGCTGATTCAAGTTCCAGATTAAAGAAGACTCAAAGATCTACAACTTTGAAGAGAAAATATATTTCAAATTCTGATGATTTCATGACCGAAATTGATGAACCATACAGAAGTGTGTGGAGTGTAATTATTAAAAGTCATTATCAATCATTTTCAAAGCAAAATATTAATTAATAAATAATTAATAAAAATTATCAAATCAACACCAAACAAGATAAGCAATTAGTGGAGAAATAATGGATTTGGTGGAGTAATTAGTGGAGAAATTAATAATGGATTTGGTGGAGAAATTGATTGATGATTTGATGGTGGCAAAATTTTGCCTATAAATACCAAGCCATTTCATTTGTAAAATTCATACTTTCTTCTTTGAAATTCTTAATGAATAAATAAGAAGATTGTATCTAGTTTGTTTATTTTTAGTTTTTAGTAATTAATTTTCAGTTTCGCACTTTCTTTTCTTTACTTTTCAGTTTTTACTTTCCGCAATTTACTTTTACGCACAGTACTTTTCTTTCTTTAATTTTTCAGTTTTTACTTTTCAGTAATGAGGAGGTAATTTCCCAAGCTAGGGTGAAAGGTAATTCTTTTACTGTTACTAATTAGATTAATCTCCCTAAAAATAATATATTCACTATTTAAAATACTGATTAATAAAGGATACCGCTATATTGGTCGGTTGGCAATTCAATTTAATCTGGTTTAAACCTGACTAATCAAGGATACCGCCAGATTGGTCGGTTGGTAATTTATTTTGGTACCGCCTTTATGGCTGGATTATGGACAAATATTACCACCTATATGACTGGTTGGACTTAATTTGACTTAATCAGGATACCGCCAGATTGGTCGGTTGGTAAAATAATATCACAAGTTTATATATTATTTTATGGAGATATCTAAATTAGTAGTAGTAAAAGTAATTCCTTTTACCTTAGCATTTTATTTTATTTTATTTTACTTTTCAGTTTTACTTTATGTCTTTTACTTTTCAGTATTTTTACTTTATGTCTTTTACTTTTAGTTGTTACTAGTCCTAGTTATGTGTTAGTTATCTGGGGTTGTGATGAATTCTAATATCACCGGTTTATAAGGGGTTATTTTATAGTTTGGGTAATTTAAAGGTTTACTTATTAAGTCTTAAGCTTAATGCTTCTTGTTGTCTGATCACCAATAAGATTGATGTGGTAAATCTAAAATGAACTAGACATAGAGATTTTAGGTTTCAGCCTCAGACTTAATAGCCCACGATCTTCCTTGAGGATAGATAACCCTTTAATAGATTTCCTTACAGGATAGGAATATACCTGTCGGGCGGGGGTAGCCATAATTGGAACTTAAACTTAATGAATCCAGATAATTTGGTTGACATAGACATATGGTTCAATTGGGTTAAACTGGGTATTTGCGTCTGACCATCGACAGAGGCTTTTGCATAGTTTAGTGTTCCAGGTTAGTAAACTGATTTATTACACAAACATAAAATAACCACTTCATCTTTTAAATGATATTAGAATGATTCACGACCCTAGATCTTTGTGTCTTTTGTTATTTTTCTTAGTATTTTCTTTTGTCTTTTTATTTATTTAATTTTGCAAAACCACTTTCAACCAATCAAACAATCATTCTCTTTTCCATCTAATTAGATATTTGTAAATAAATAGATTCAATAATTAATAACAACAGTAGGAATTAAGTCCTCGTGGGATCGATATTTTTATACTACTTGAACGATACGTGCGCTTGCGTTATACGTGTGTGTTTACGCCGGTCACCTCACCCCGGATTGTTACTGATATGGGCCTCGCCCCCAGACTGATACTGATGTGGGCCTCGCCCCCAGACTGACACTGATGTGGGCCTCGCCAAAAACTGATACTGACGTGGGCCTCGCCCCCAGACTGAAACTGACGTGGGCCTCACCCCAAACTGATATAGGCCTCGCCCCAAACTAATACTAATGTGGGCCTCGCCCCCAGACTGAAACTGATGTGGGCCTCGCCCCAAACTAATGCTGATGCTGATGTAATGGTTCATTCCCGAACTGTACTGTATGAGATGGTCCATTCCTGAACCGTTACTGTGAGGTGGTCCATTCCTGAACTGTTACTGTGAGGTGGTCAATTCCCAAACCGTGTTATGATGTGATCCATTCCCATACCGTGCTCCATTCTCGGAGTGTCATCATTCCCGAACTGTGCTCCATTCTCGGAGTGCCATTCCAAAGTGCCATACTCGGCGAGACTGATTCTGATAAAGATATGGCCTCGCCCCCAGAGTGTCATACCTGGCAAGACTAATACTGATAAAGATATGGGCCTCACCCCCAGAGTGTCATACCCTGCCAGACTGATCCTGATAATGACATGGGCCTCGCCCCCAGAGTGCCATATCTGGCAAGACTGATACTGATAATGATGTGGGCCTCGCCCTCAGAGTGCCATACTCGGCAAAACTGATGCTGATAATGATGTGGGCCTCGACCCTGGGATTCATTCCCGGATTCATTCTAAAACTCTGCTGATGTGGGCCTCGCCCCCAGACTGAAACTGATGTGGGACTCGCCTCTAACTGATATGGGCCTCGCCCCAAACTGATACTAATGTGGGACTCGCCCCCAAACTGACACATATGTGGGCCTCGCCCCAAACTGATATGGGCCTCGCCCCAAACTGATACTAGTGTGGGCCTCGCCCTGGGACTCATCCCCAAGCTGATACTGATGTAAGCATCGCCCCGGATTGATACTGATATGGGCCTCGCCCCCAGACTGATACTGATGTGGGCCTCACCCCCAGACTGACACTGATGTGGGCCTCGCCACAAACTGATGCTGACGTGGGCCTCGCCCCCAGACTGAAACTGACGTGGGCCTCACCCCAAATTGATATAGCCTCGCCCACAGACTGAAACTAATGTGGGCCTCGCCCCAAACTGATGCTGATGCTGATGCTGATGTAATGGTTCATTCCCGAACTGTACTGTATGAGATGGTCCATTCCTGAACCGTTACTGTGAGGTGGTCCATTCCTGAACTGTTACTGTGAGGTGGTCCATTCCCGAACCGTGTTGTGAGGTGATCCATTCCCGAACCGTGCTCCATTCTCGGAGTGTCATCATTCCCGAACTGTGCTCCATTCTCGGAGTGCCATTCCAAAGTGCCATACTCGGCGAGACTGATTCTGATAAAGATATGGCCTCGCCCCCAGAGTGTCATACCTGGCAAGACTAATACTGATAAAGATATGGGCCTCACCCCCAGAGTGTCATACCCTGCCAGACTGATCCTGATAATGACATGGGCCTCGCCCCCAGAGTGCCATATCTGGCAAGACTGATACTGATAATGATGTGGGCCTCGCCCTCAGAGTGCCATACCCGGCAAAACTGATGCTGATAATGATGTGGGCCTCGACCCTGGATTCATTCCCGGATTCATTCTAAAACTCTGCTGATGTGGGCCTCGCCCCCAGACTGAAACTGATGTGGGACTCGCCTCTAACTGATATGGGCCTCGCCCCAAACTGATACTAATGTGGGACTCGCCCCCAAACTGACACATATGTGGGCCTCGCCCCAAACTGATATGGGCCTCGCCCCAAACTGATACTAGTGTGGGCCTCGCCCTGGGACTCATCCCCAAGCTGATACTGATGTAAGCATCGCCTCGGATTGATACTGATATGGGCCTCGCCCCCAGACTGATACTGATGTGGGCCTCACCCCCAGACTGACACTGATGTGGGCCTCGCCACAAACTGATGGTGACGTGGGCCTCGCCCCCAGACTGAAACTGACGTGGGCCTCACCCCAAATTGATATAGGCCTCGCCCACAGACTGAAACTAATGTGGGCCTCGCCCCAAACTGATGCTGATGCTGATGCTGATGTAATGGTTCATTCCCGAACTGTACTGTATGAGATGGTCCATTCCTGAACCGTTACTGTGAGGTGGTCCATTCCTGAACTGTTACTGTGAGGTGGTCCATTCCCGAACCGTGTTGTGAGGTGATCCATTCCCGAACCGTGCTCCATTCTCGGAGTGTCATCATTCCCGAACTGTGCTCCATTCTCAGAGTGCCATTCCAAAGTGCCATACTCGGCGAGACTGATTCTGATAAAGATATGGCCTCGCCCCCAGAGTGTCATACCTGGCAAGACTAATACTGATAAAGATATGGGCCTCACCCCCAGAGTGTCATACCCTGCCAGACTGATCCTGATAATGACATGGGCCTCGCCCCCAGAGTGCCATATCTGGCAAGACTGATACTGATAATGATGTGGGCCTCGCCCTCAGAGTGCCATACCCGCAAAACTGATGCTGATAATGATGTGGGCCTCGACCCTGAGATTCATTCCCGGATTCATTCTAAAACTCTGCTGATGTGGGACTCGCCTCTAACTGATATGGGCCTCGCCCCAAACTGATACTAATGTGGGACTCGCCCCCAAACTGACACATATGTGGGCCTCGCCCCAAACTGATATGGGCCTCGCCCCAAATTGATACTAGTGTGGGCCTCGCCCTGGGACTCATCCCCAAGCTGATACTGATGTAAGCATCGCCCCGGATTGATACTGATATGGGCCTCGCCCCCAGACTGATACTGATGTGGGCCTCACCCCCAGACTGACACTGATGTGGGCCTCGCCACAAACTGATGCTGACGTGGGCCTCGCCCCCAGACTGAAACTGACGTGGGCCTCACCCCAAATTGATATAGGCCTCGCCCACAGACTGAAACTAATGTGGGCCTCGCCCCAAACTGATGCTGATGCTGATGCTGATGTAATGGTTCATTCCCGAACTGTACTGTATGAGATGGTCCATTCCTGAACCGTTACTGTGAGGTTGTCCATTCCTGAACTGTTACTGTGAGGTGGTCCATTCCCGAACCGTGTTGTGAGGTGATCCATTCCCGAACCGTGCTCCATTCTCGGAGTGTCATCATTCCCGAACTATGCTCCATTCTCGGAGTGCCATTCCAAAGTGCCATACTCGGCGAGACTGATTCTGATAAAGATATGGGCCTCGCCCCCAGAGTGTCATACCTGGCAAGACTAATACTGATAAAGATATGGGCCTCACCCCCAGAGTGTCATACCCTGCCAGACTGATCCTGATAATGACATGGGCCTCACCCCTAGAGTGCCATATCTGGCAAGACTGATACTGGTAATGATATGGGCCTCGCCCTCAGAGTGTCATACCCGGCAAAACTGATGCTGATAATGATGTGGGCCTCGACCCTGGGATTCATTCCCGGATTCATTCTAAAACTCTGCTGATGTGGGCTTCGGCCCTAGGATTCATTCCCGAATTCATTCCAAACCTCTGCTGATGTGGGCCTCGACCTTGGGACTCATCCCCAAAACTGAAATTGAAATGGGCCTCAACCCTGGGATTCCTTCCTGGATTCACTCCAAAACTCTGACGATGTGGGCCTCGACCCTGGGATTCATTCTCGGATTTCCAAAACTCTGACGATGTGGGCCTCGACCCTGGGATTTATTCTCGAAAATGATAATGCTATGTTGTTGTTTCTGGTGGGCTTGTCTTTGCCGCTTTATTTTTTTCTTCTTTTGAGACCCGTGAATACAAAACAAAACAAACACAAAAAGGGAATGCAAAATATGTTACGTGTATGCATGCATGCATGAATGAATTTCCTATTCCGTTGGGTTAGGTCTTCCGCCAGTTCTCCAGGTGATTGCACAGTATTCTCTCTGGTCTCATGGATCAATTTCTTGTTATGTCCCGGATTCATGAGGTGGTAGACTGGTCACTCCCAGTCTTGATTTAGCTTTTTGTTCTCCGTTGTTTTCATTTGGTCAAGATGAACCACATGGTGGGGCCTTCTATATCATCATACTATATCACATGCTACGAAATAGTCCCAATAATTATACATATTATCGTCCTCAAGGAATGCCCAGTAATGAAACCAGAGAACATTCAAAACACTCAATGCAACTCAAATCTGAGTTTTTGAATAAATTATCTAAGTCAGACTCAAAGTGTGTGTGTGCAAAGGTTCCTTTGCGGATTCATCCCTAGGTAAGCTAACTCAATGATTTCGTTTCAAAAATTGGGATCGATGGGTCAAACCAACCTAGATGTCTCATTTATGCCTGCAGTTGCTTTTCTATGCTCAATGTGGTATGGTTTTCTTTCTCTTTTTCTCTTGTCTCTTTTTTTTTCTTTTCATTTTAAACTTCATTTTTTTTCTTTTTCTTTTTCTTTTTTTTTTTTCAACACACCTACCCTTTAAGGTAGCATTTCTCCTCATGGTGGTCCTAATACTCGCCCATGGGTAGCTTCACGCTTATTGGTTATAGGCGGTTTATTTCTTTTCTTTGGAGACTTTTTATTTTATTTTCAACCATACCACACATCATAACACAAGCAAGTCAGGATAGACATCTAAGCAAATGGTCATTCACCGACCTTCAATCTTTTTCAACTAGTCATCTTGCTAACTACTCAGGTTTTCACCGCTAAGAACCTATAATTAAGTGCTTACGAGTCTAACATAGATCAATTACTTAAAGCATCAGATAAAAGCACATCAAGAGTTTATCATTTCTAAGATTTCATCCTAAAGCAAACGATTTCATCATCGGACATATGCCTAACTATTAAGGACTAAACAACCTTTTTTTTTTTTTTCTTTTTTTTTTTCTTTTTTTTTCCTTTTTCTTTTCTCTTTTTTTTCTCGTTTTTTTTTTAAGGCCCCTCAATGGTCTTTCTATCATTGCCGTAAGGTTTTCTGTTTCTCGATTTCCTTTTCCCCGCTATCCATGTTTGCTAAACTCCTCTTGACAAACCTTTTTTTCTTCTCTAACCCAACGGATATCTATGATGGCTTTTAAGACACATGGTTAACATAATGCGTGTATGCATGAGATGCATGAGATGTGTGCGATGCATGTAATATATAAGCTCATAAGAATTTTTACACTAGTTGGCCCATTATCATTTTAAAGTATTCAATCATACTATTGCGCGGTGCAAACTTGTCCCAGTTGAAAAGGCCCAACAGGTTTACACTTTGCGATAACATGGCTAAACAACTTCAAATGATAAGAGGCCCAAACATAAAATGGCCCATCGACATTTTAGAAGCTTTTGGCCCAACTGTCAAAGGACACGAACTCGTCCCAGTTTAAATGGCCCAACAAGTTCACATCTTTTGACAAAAGGTCCAACTGGATCCAAATGACGACGGTCCAAAACATCAATATAAAAAAAATAATTTCTACTAGTTCTACGACTAAGGTTCACATGTGGGTTTACGGGAGTGCGGAAAAGGCTCTCGCTGACAATGCCTTTAACTAAACCCCTTCAACCCACTGTAGACACGGTTAATTAAAGCACAAATCAAAACATTACAAGACATTATTTCGGGGCCGATTCTCTATCCCCAGTGGAGTCGCCAGACTGTAGGACACAGAAACCGGCGACGCTGATCTAGGCTCGCGGCCTAGTTGGGAAGTACGAAATAACATGGAGTCGCCACCCAGTGTGAACTGGGACAAAGATTTAAGGCCGCACTCACCCCTCGCAAGGGAAGACCTCAAACCGTTGGGTTCGGAATGGTCCCTTACTTATGTCACTTGTGATGATATAATTTGTGCAATGAACTAACCAAGTCTACTCAATAATCATGCTCAAGGGTACTTAGATCTAACATGCTTCATCCAAATAACTCCACGCAATGTAACACAACGAGCATTGAACCATTAAATCAACATACAATTCATTATCCAAACACATCATAAACTAATAACATGGATAAGGAACCACCTAAATATGCTTTAACAAATAAATAACAAACTAAATTAAATCATGCTTAAAATAAACAAACAACCTACGAACTACAACATGCACAAATACAAATTTGGATGAGACGAGACATATGTATCTTAAGTGGTACATGGCATTGTATCCCGAGTGTAGATCATACTACCGTCCATTCGGAATCGGCTATGAAATTTATGTCCGGGTTTCCATCCGATATACCACAAAAGGGAACATATATCTCGCTCATCCAACAATCACATCATGCCTCATACGACTCTCATGCAATAATATTTTTAAAATAAACGAAAGAGGATAAATAAAAAGGTGCCCTCAGGTCTAACCTCTTTTGTCGTCTCACGAAAGGGCGTTACACGTCCGTCGGAAGGGTTGTTGCTCCGAAACTTTTCTGGTTCACTAATCCAACGTTTTTCCTCGCTGTTTCACTATTCGGGCTACTGTTTTGACTTTGTTTTGCTGCTGTTTTGAGGGTATTTTATGGTCACTGTTTTTGATAATTAGGGGACTGTTTTGTGGGTTATTTGGAGGGTTAGGGGCTGCGGTTTTGTCACTGTTTTGGGCAGTTTCGGGTAATGGTAATTTTTTCACTGTTTTGGGGTGTTTTAGGGGGAGTGTGGGCTGCAGTTTGAGGGTTCTTGTTCGGTGACTGTGGGCAGTGCGTTTTTAGTGTGTTTCACGGTGAAGGGGGCTTAATCCAGGTTTGTTTTTTTACGATGCTTTGCAGGTTTTGTTGAGGGCTGGAGTTTCAGTTCACGTGAGTGTGAGGTGTGGTTTAAGGTTTATTCTTGTTTGTTAGTTTTGTGCCGTTAGTGAAGTTGGGACAAGGAGAGAGAGAGGTTAGGCGTGAAGGGAGAGTCTTGTGGCTGTTGAAGGGTTATTTGGTTAATGAGCAGTGGCTGCTTTGCGTGTGTTCCACGTGAAGAATGGGACGGGTATTTAGTTTGTAGGAGGGGTGTGTCTTGTTCACGATTCAAAGGCTAGGGTTCGGTTAGAGAGTAGTAAGGGGATTTGTGTGTTCGGCTATTTGGCAGTGAAGGAGCGGCTGTGTACGTGATGGCAGTTTTGCGTTGAAGGTTGAGAGGGAGAAGGGGTTGAGGACGTGTTGTTGTTGAGCGATGGGCTGATGAAGTGAATTGGCTGAGTGGTGGGTTAGGGTGAAGGCATGAGTGGGCTGCAACGTGTGGAGCAGGCTGTGTGAAGGAAAATTGCGTGAGTGGAGTGCCTGTTACGTGTTGGAAGGAATGGAAAGGGCTGTTGTGGTCTGTTTCACGTGGATTTGTGTGTGTCTTGGCTGTGTGTTTTGTGGCTTGCTGATTTGCTAGGGTTTAGTCGGTGGTGGGGTGACTTGTGGCTATGTGTGTTTCGGTTAGAGGGGCAAAGACAGAGGAGGGTGGCTGCCTTGAGTACGAAAGAGAAGCGAGATGGTCGTTGTTGAGTGAATATGCGTTTAGGGTTTTGCCAGTTTTTTGTTTGTCTTTGCTGCCGAGGGAGAGTTAGAGATGAGAGAGAGAGGGGGGAGTTGTCGAAGGTTTATTGGTTTTGTGGTGAGAGGGAAGAAGAGGCCGTGAGTGGAGAGAGTGGCATAGGGGAGTCATTGTGAGGCGTGAAGGTTGGTCTGTGTTGGTTGCTGATTAACTTGTGATCGGTGATGGCTACAACATGGTCAATGGGTGAGTGAGTGATGGCTTGTTGTAGTGTGAGAGGCTGCTGAGTGAAGGGAAGAAGAAAGATCAGAGCTGCTAGGGTTTTTTAGTTTGGTCCATTGCAGAGTGCTTGTAGGTTGCAGGTACGAGAGAGAGTGATGATGAGATTGTGGGCCGAGAGAGGTCAAGGGAGAGAGTCATGCGAGAGGGGGAGACCAGCCAAGGCAGTTAGGGTTTGTTGGATGCTTATATAGTGAGGGGTAGGGTTAGGGTTTCTGCATTGTTTATTTGAAAGGAAAGAAATCAATTAATTTATGTGTGTGTTTAATTTTAATTATTTAAGGCAAGAAATTATTTAAATTAGGTGAGTGATTTATTTAATTTTGAAATTTAATTTAATTTGTGACATGTATTTTAAAGGTTTTAATTATTTAATTTGTGAAATGCGTTTTAAATTTAATTTAATTATTTTGGATGTGATTTAATGGGTTTGGTGTGTTTTAAAACAGAGGTCCAACAAGCGAACCCGAAGCGAAACAAGCGACTGAAACTGACGTGGTCCTCACCCCAAATTGATATAGGCCTCGTCCCCAGACTGAAACTGATGTGGGCCTCGCCCCAAACTGATGCTGATGCTGATGCTGATGTAATGGTTCATTCCTGAACTGTACTGTATGAGATGGTCCATTCCTGAACCGTTACTGTGAGGTGGTCCATTCCTGAACTGTTACTGTGAGGTGGTCCATTCCCGAACCGTGTTGTGAGGTGATCCATTCCCGAACCGTGCTCCATTCTCGGAGTGTCATCATTCCCGAACTGTGCTCCATTCTCGGAGTTCCATCATTCCCGAACTGTGCTCCATTCTCGGAGTGCCATTCCAAAGTGCCATACTCGGCGAGACTGATTCTGATAAAGATATGGACCTTGCCCCCAGAGTGTCATACCTGGCAAAACTAATACTGATAAAGATATGGGCCTCACCCCCAGAGTGTCATACCCGGCCAGACTGATCCTGACAAAGACATGGGCCTCACCCCCAGAGTGCCATATCTGGCAAGACTGATACTGGTAATGATGTGGGCCTCGCCCTCAGAGTGTCATACCTGGCAAAACTGATGCTGATAATGATGTGGGCCTCGACCCTGGGATTCATTCCCGGATTCATTCTAAAACTCTGCTGATGTGGGCTTCGGCCCTGGGATTCATTCCCGAATTCATTCCAAACCTCTGCTGATGTGGGCCTCGACCCTGGGACTCATCCCCAAAACTGAAATTGATATGGGCCTCAACCCTGGGATTCCTTCCTGGATTCACTCCAAAACTCTGACGATGTGGGCCTCGACCCTGGGATTCATTCTCGGATTTCCAAAACTCTGACGATGTGGGCCTCGACCCTGGGATTTATTCTCGAAACTGATAATGCTATGTTGTTGTTTCTGGTGGGCTTGTCTTTGCCGCTTTCTTTTTTTCTTCTTTTGAGACCCGTGAATACAAAACAAAACAAACACAAAAAGGGAATGCAAAATATGTTACGTGTATGCATGCATGCATGAATGAATTTCCTATTCCGTTGGGTTAGGTCTTCCGCCAGTTCTCCAGGTGATTGCACAGTATTCTCTCTGGTCTCATGGATCAATTTCTTGTTATGTCCCGGATTCATGAGGTGGTAGACTGGTCACTCCCAGTCTTGATTTAGCTTTTTGTTCTCCGTTGTTTTCATTTGGTCAAGATGAACCACATGGTGGGGCCTTCTATATCATCATACTATATCACATGCTACGAAATAGTCCCAATAATTATACATATTATCGTCCTCAAGGAATGCCCAGTAATGAAACCAGAGAACATTCAAAACACTCAATGCAACTCAAATCTGAGTTTTTGAATAAATTATCTAAGTCAGACTCAAAGTGTGTGTGTGCAAAGGTTCCTTTGCGGATTCATCCCTAGGTAAGCTAACTCAATGATTTCGTTTCAAAAATTGGGATCGATGGGTCAAACCAACCTAGATGTCTCATTTATGCCTGCAGTTGCTTTTCTATGCTCAATGTGGTATGGTTTTCTTTCTCTTTTTCTCTTGTCTCTTTTTTTTTCTTTTCATTTTAAACTTCATTTTTTTTCTTTTCTTTTTTTCTTTTTTTTTTTTCAACACACCTACCCTTTAAGGTAGCATTTCTCCTCATGGTGGTCCTAATCCTACTCGCCCATGGGTAGCTTCACGCTTATTGGTTATAGGCGGTTTATTTCTTTTCTTTGGAGACTTTTTTTTTATTTTCAACCATACCACACATCATAACACCAGCAAGTCAGGATAGACATCTAAGCAAATGGTCATTCACCGACCTTCAATCTTTTTCAACTAGTCATCTTGCTAACTACTCAGGTTTTCACCGCTAAGAACCTATAATTAAGTGCTTACGAGTCTAACATAGATCAATTACTTAAAGCATCAGATAAAAGCACATCAAGAGTTTATCATTTCTAAGATTTCATCCTAAAGCAAACGATTTCATCATCGGACATATGCCTAACTATTAAGGACTAAACAACCTTTTTTTTTCTTTTTCTTTTTTTTTCTTTTTTTTTTTTTTTTTTTCCTTTTTCTTTTCTCTTTTTTTTCTCTCGTTTTTTTTTTAAGGCCCCTCAATGGTCTTTCTATCATTGCCGTAAGGTTTTCTGTTTCTCGATTTCCTTTTCCCCGCTATCCATGTTTGCTAAACTCCTCTTGACAAACCTTTTTTTCTTCTCTAACCCAACGGATATCTATGATGGCTTTTAAGACACATGGTTAACATAATGCGTGTATGCATGAGATGCATGAGATGTGTGCGATGCATGTAATATATAAGCTCATAAAATTTTTACACTAGTTGGCCCATTATCATTTTAAAGTATTCAATCATACTATTGCGCGGTGCAAACTTGTCCCAGTTGAAAAGGCCCAACAGGTTTACACTTTGCGATAACATGGCTAAACAACTTCAAATGATAAGAGGCCCAAACATAAAATGGCCCATCGACATTTTAGAAGCTTTTGGCCCAACTGTCAAAGGACACGAACTCGTCCCAGTTTAAATGGCCCAACAAGTTCACATCTTTTGACAAAAGGTCCAACTGGATCCAAATGACGACGGTCCAAAAATCAATATAAAAAAATAATTTCTACTAGTTCTACGACTAAGGTTCACATGTGGGTTTACGGGAGTGCGGAAAAAGGCTCTCGCTGACAATGCCTTTAACTAAACCCCTTCAACCCACTGTAGACACGGTTAATTAAAGCACAAATCACAAACATTACAAGACATTATTTCGGGGCCGATTCTCTATCCCCAGTGGAGTCGCCAGACTGTAGGACACAGAAACCGGCGACGCTGATCTAGGCTCGCGGCCTAGTTGGGAAGTACGAAATAACATGGAGTCGCCACCCAGTGTGAACTGGGACAAAGATTTAAGGCCGCACTCACCCCCCATCGCAAGGAAAGACCTCCAAACAAGACCTAACCGTTGGGTTCGGAATGGTCCCTTACTTATGTCACTTGTGATGATATAATTTGTGCAATGAACTAACCAAGTCTACTCAATAATCATGCTCAAGGGTACTTAGATCTAACATGCTTTCATCCAAATAACTCCACGCAATGTAACACAACGAGCATATTGAACCATTAAATCAACATGTACAATTCATTATCCAAACACATCATAAACTAATAACATGGATAAGGAACACCTAAATATGCTTTAACAAATAAATAACAAACTAAATTAAATCATGCTTAAAATAAACAAACAACCTACGAACTACAACATGCACAAATACAAATTTGGATGAGACGAGACATATGTATCTTAAGTGGTACATGGCATTGTATCCCGAGTGTAGATCATACTACTACCGTCCATTCGGAATCGGCTATGAAATTTATGTCCGGGTTTCCATCCGATATACCACAAAAGGGAACATATATCTCGCTCATCCAACAATCACATCATGCCTCATACGACTCTCATGCAATAATATTTTTAAAATAAACGAAAGAGGATAAATAAAAAGGTGCCCTCAGGTCTAACCTCTTTTGTCGTCTCACGAAAGGGCGTTACACGTCCGTCGGAAGGGTTGTTGCTCCGAAACTTTTCTGGTTCACTAATCCAACGTTTTTCCTCGCTGTTTCACTATTCGGGCTACTGTTTTGACTTTGTTTTGCTGCTGTTTTGAGGGTATTTTATGGTCACTGTTTTTGATAATTAGGGGACTGTTTTGTGGGTTATTTGGAGGGTTAGGGGCTGCGGTTTTGTCACTGTTTTGGGCAGTTTCGGGGTAATTTTTTCACTGTTTTGGGGTGTTTTAGGGGGAGTGTGGGCTGCAGTTTGAGGGTTCTTGTTCGGTGACTGTGGGCAGTGCGTTTTTAGTGTGTTTCACGGTGAAGGGGGCTTAATCCAGGTTTGTTTTTTTACGATGCTTTGCAGGTTTGTTGAGGGCTGCCGAGAGTTTCAGTTCACGTGAGTGTGAGGTGTGGTTTAAGGTTTATTCTTGTTTGTTAGTTTTGTGCCGTTAGTGAAGTTGGGACAAGGAGAGAGATGGTTAGGCGTGAAGGGAGAGTCTTGTGGCTGTTGAAGGGTTATTTGGTTAATGAGCAGTGGCTGCTTTGCGTGTGTTCCACGTGAAGAATGGGGACGGGTATTTAGTTTGTAGGAGGGGTGTGTCTTGTTCACGATTCAAAGGCTAGGGTTCGGTTAGAGAGTAGTAAGGGGATTTGTGTGTTCGGCTATTTGGCAGTGAAGGAGCGGCTGTGTACGTGATGGCAGTTTTGCGTTGAAGGTTGAAGAGGGGTTGAGGACGTGTTGTTGAGCGATGGGCTGATGAAGTGAATTGGCTGAGTGGTGGGTTAGGGTGAAGGCATGAGTGGGCTGCAACGTGTGGAGCAGGCTGTGTGAAGGAAAATTGCGTGAGTGGAGTGCCTGTTACGTGTTGGAAGGAATGGAAAGGGCTGTTGTGGTCTGTTTCACGTGGATTTGTGTGTGTCTTGGCTGTGTGATTTTGTGGCTTGCTGATTTGCTAGGGTTTAGTCGGTGGTGGGGTGACTTTGTGGCTATGTGTGTTTCGGTTAGAGGGGCAAAGACAGAGGAGGGTGGCTGCCTTGAGTACGAAAGAGAAGCGAGATGGTCGTTGTTGAGTGAATATGCGTTTAGGGTTTTGCCAGTTTTTGTTTGTCTTTGCTGCCGAGGGAGAGTTAGAGATGAGAGAGAGAGGGGGGAGTTGTCGAAGGTTTATTGGTTTTGTGGTGAGAGGGAAGAAGAGGCCGTGAGTGGAGAGAGTGGCATAGGGGAGTCATTGTGAGGCGTGAAGGTTGGTCTGTGTTGGTTGCTGATTAACTTGTGATCGGTGATGGCTACAACATGGTCAATGGGTGAGTGAGTGATGGCTTGTTGTAGTGTGAGAGGCTGCTGAGTGAAGGGAAGAAGAAAGATCAGAGCTGCTAGGGTTTTTTAGTTTGGTCCATTGCAGAGTGCTTGTAGGTTGCAGGTACGAGAGAGAGTGATGATGAGATTGTGGGCCGAGAGAGGTCAAGGGAGAGAGTCATGCGAGAGGGGGAGACCAGCCAAGGCAGTTAGGGTTTGTTGGATGCTTATATAGTGAGGGGTAGGTTTAGGGTTTCTTGCATTGTTTATTTGAAAGGAAAGAAATCAATTAATTTATGTGTGTGTTTAATTTTAATTATTTAAGGCAAGAAATTATTTAAATTAGGTGAGTGATTTATTTAATTTTGAAATTTAATTTAATTTGTGACATGTATTTTAAAGGTTTTAATTATTTAATTTGTGAAATGCGTTTTTAATTTAATTTAATTATTTTTGGATGTGATTTAATGGGTTTGTGTGTTTTAAAAACAGAGGTCCAACAGCGAACCCGAAGCGAAACAAGCGCGACTGAAACTGACGTGGTCCTCACCCCAAATTGATATAGGCCTCGTCCCCAGACTGAAACTGATGTGGGCCTCGCCCCAAACTGATGCTGATGCTGATGCTGATGTAATGGTTCATTCCTGAACTGTACTGTATGAGATGGTCCATTCCTGAACCGTTACTGTGAGGTGGTCCATTCCTGAACTGTTACTGTGAGGTGGTCCATTCCCGACCGTGTTGTGAGGTGATCCATTCCCGAACCGTGCTCCATTCTCGGAGTGTCATCATTCCCGAACTGTGCTCCATTCTCGGAGTTCCATCATTCCCGAACTGTGCTCCATTCTCGGAGTGCCATTCCAAAGTGCCATACTCGGCGAGACTGATTCTGATAAAGATATGGACCTTGCCCCCAGAGTGTCATACCTGGCAAAACTAATACTGATAAAGATATGGGCCTCACCCCCAGAGTGTCATACCCGGCCAGACTGATCCTGACAAAGACATGGGCCTCACCCCCAGAGTGCCATATCTGGCAAGACTGATACTGGTAATGATGTGGGCCTCGCCCTCAGAGTGTCATACCTGGCAAAACTGATGCTGATAATGATGTGGGCCTCGACCCTGGGATTCATTCCCGGATTCATTCTAAAACTCTGCTGATGTGGGCTTCGGCCCTGGGATTCATTCCCGAATTCATTCCAAACCTCTGCTGATGTGGGCCTCGACCCTGGGACTCATCCCCAAAACTGAAATTGATATGGGCCTCAACCCTGGGATTCCTTCCTGGATTCACTCCAAAACTCTGACGATGTGGGCCTCGACCCTGGGATTCATTCTCGGATTTCCAAAACTCTGACGATGTGGGCCTCGACCCTGGGATTTATTCTCGAAACTGATAATGCTATGTTGTTGTTTCTGGTGGGCTTGTCTTTGCCGCTTTCTTTTTTTCTTCTTTTGAGACCCGTGAATACAAAACAAAACAAACACAAAAAGGGAATGCAAAATATGTTACGTGTATGCATGCATGCATGAATGAATTTCCTATTCCGTTGGGTTAGGTCTTCCGCCAGTTCTCCAGGTGATTGCACAGTATTCTCTCTGGTCTCATGGATCAATTTCTTGTTATGTCCCGGATTCATGAGGTGGTAGACTGGTCACTCCCAGTCTTGATTTAGCTTTTTGTTCTCCGCTGTTTTCATTTGGTTAAGATGAACCACATGGTGGGGCCTTCTATATCATCATACTATATCACATGCTACGAAATAGTCCCAATAATTATACATATTATCGTCCTCAAGGAATGCCCAGTAATGAAACCAGAGAACATTCAAAACACTCAATGCAACTCAAATCTGAGTTTTTGAATAAATGATCTAAGTCAGACTCAAAGTGTGTGTGTGCAAAGGTTCCTTTGCGGATTCATCCCTAGGTAAGCTAACTCAATGATTTCGTTTCAAAAATCGGGATCGATGGGTCAAACCAACCTAGATGTCTCAATTATGCCTGCAGTTGCTTTTCTGTGCTCAATGTGGTATGATTTTCTTTCTCTTTTTCTCTTGTCTCTTTTTTTTTTCTTTTCATTTTGAACTTCATTTTTTTTCTTTTCTTTTTTCTTTTTTTTTTTCAACACACCTACCCTTTAAGGTAGCATTTCTCCTCATGGTGGTCCTAATACTCGCCCATGGGTAGCTTCACGCTTATTGGTTATAGGCGGTTTATTTCTTTTCTTTAGAGACTTTTATTTTATTTTCAACCATACCACACATCATAACACAAGCAAGTCAGGATAGACATCTAAGCAAATGGTCATTCACCGACCTTCAATCTTTTTCAACTAGTCATCTTGCCAACTACTCAGGTTTTCACACCGCTAAGAACCTATAATTAAGTGCTTACGAGTCTAACATAGATCAATTACTTAAAGCATTAGATAAAAGCACATCAAGAGTTTATCATTTCTAAGATTTCATCCTAAAGCAAACGATTTCATCATCGGACTTATGCCTAACTATTAAGGACTAAACAACCTTTTTTTTTTTTTTCCTTTTTCTTTTCTCTTTTTTTTTTCTTTTTTTTTTCCTTTTTCTTTTCTCTTTTTTTTTTCTCGTTTTTTTTTAAGGCCCCTCAATGGTCTTTCTATCCTTGCCGTAAGGTTTTCTGTTTCTCGATTCCTTTTCCCCGCTATCCATGTTTGCTAAACTCCTCTTGACAAACCTTTTTTTCTTCTCTAACCCAACGGATATCTATGATGGCTTTTAAGACACATGGTTAACATGATGCGTGTATGCATGAGATGCATGAGATGTGTGCGATGCATGTAATATATAAGCTCATAAGAATTTTTACACTAGTTGGCCCATTATCATTTTAAAGTATTCAATCATACTATTGCGCGGTGCAAACTTGTCCCAGTTGAAAAGGCCCAACAGGTTTACACTTTGCGATAACATGGCTAAACAACTTCAAATGATAAGAGGCCCAAACATAAAATGGACCATCGACATTTTAGAAGCTTTTGGCCCATCGACATTTTGATATGGGCTGTTGTGGTCTGTTTCACGTGGCTTTGTGTGTGTCTTGGCTGTGTGATTTTATGGCTTGCTGTTTTGCTAGGGTTTAGTCGGTGGTGGGGTGACTTTGTGGCTATGTATGTGTCGGTTATAGGGGCAAAGATAGATGAGGGTGGCTGCCTTGAGAACGAAAGAGAAACGAGAGAGAGGGTCGTTGTTGAGTGAATATGCGTTTAGGGTTTTGCCAGTTTTTGTTTGTCTTTGCTGCCGAGGGAGAGTTAGAGACGAGAGAGAAAGGGGGGAGTTGTCGAAGGTTTATTGGTTTTGTGGTGAGAGGGAAGAAGAGGCCGTGAGTGGAGAGAATGGCATAGGGGAGTCATTGTGAGGCGTGAAGGTTGGTCTGTGTTGGTTGCTGATTAACTTGTGATCGGTGATGGCTTCAACATGGTCAAGAGGTGAGTGAGTGAAGGCTTGTTGTAGTGTGAGAGGCTGCTGAGTGAAGGGAAGAAGACAGATCAGAGCTGCTAGGGTTTTTTAGTTTGGTCCATTGCAGAGTGCTTGTAGGTTGCAGGTACGAGAGAGAGTGATGATGAGATTGTGGGCCGAGGGAGGTCAAGTGAGTGAGTCATGCGAGAGAGGGAGACCAGCCAAGGCAGTTAGGGTTTGTTGGATGCTTATAAAGTGAGGGGGTAGGGTTAGGGTTTCTGCATTGTTTATTTGAAAGGAAAGAAATCAATTAATTTATGTGTGTGTTTAATTTTAATTATTTAAGGCAAGAAATTATTTAAATTAGGTGAGTGATTTATTTAATTTTGAAATTTAATTTCATTTAATTTAATTTATGACATGTATTTTAAAGGTTTTAATTATTTAATTTGTGAGATGTGTTTTAAATTTAATTTTAATTATTTTTGGATGTGATTTAATGGGTTTGGTGTGTTTTAAAACAGAGGTCCAACAAGCGAACCCGAAGCGAAACAAGTGAGTTAAATCTGACAAAATACTAATTCCCAACTTTACCCTTCCAACGTCCGTTTCCCGCGGCTTTCACAACTAAAGAGATAGTGTCTCCATACGAGACTCATCATCGGGCTGATATGCAAAAATGCAATGTCTACACACTATCACATTTGACTTCAATAAATCAAATATTTTCCGCAATCGTCAACATCCGATGTTAACCACAACAAGCAATAAAACAATTTCATTACTCGGGATTGTAGAAAAGATATTATATCAAATAGAATACAATATTCTATTAAAATAGAATAAATGATAAACCCTTACTTGTACCTCCGGCACAAGTACCTTAAATTATATAACCATTATACAAAAGAAAGTCTCAAATCTTAAACATTTCAATATTCGAATTTTCTACTATACATATCATATATGTAACTGTAGAAACAAATGGAACCTTAATTAAAAAGACGAATTGGTATTTCTAGAGCATAACCCCAAGAGTATTGAAAACTAATTCAGTAACACTCGATATCAACGAATCAAATCATATAAGATTCGATTACTCCCACTGACCAATTCCATCATAGTGGAATCGCGGAAGTTTAATATTGAGTTATAATCACATTCATTAAATAAATTTAGAATTATTTGCCTTAAATTCATATGTTTGATCATATCAAACATCTTCGAACAATTCAAATATTCACATTGAATTTTATAGTTTTGAACACTCCAAATAGAATATCTTTGAACCATTCAAAATATTATATTCGCGTTTCGTTGAAGACATATTGAAAGTTCTCAAACCATTCAAGACGTTCAATATATTTTCTTAGAAACTCGCAACTAAGTCATGACAATTCATTAACTAATTTACGGAGTAAAGAAAAATATCTAAGGTAATTTCCAATTCATTAAACTACATACATCCAATGTATCAGTTTAATAAATCTGTGGTCCAATGACAATCATTGGTTAAATGAGATTTAATCACATCCTGAATAAAATATTCATTAAATGGATAAGTATACATGGTGGGATCTCATATCAGACCATCTTTTACCATAAGGATTGAGCATCTAATGCTTTTATTATGAAATCTCATAAAGCACAGTTCTAAGTTATTTACTTTACCGAATATTTTTCTTAATATTTATCTTTACATTAATGACACTACTAGTCATCTTAAAATATGTAACAACTGTTTATACAGAACAAGTAATTATACAATAGTCACAAGTTCTGATATCAAATATCAAAACAGTTATTAAACATTATTTTAAATAACTAGACGGGAGATCTGGTATCCAATACCTACAGTTATCGTATTGTGAGAATCGACATTCTCTATACACAACTATACACATCTCTTTTCTTAAGCTTTATAATTTGCGTTCAATTATTCACAACAATTACAAATAATTGATTAGCAAACTGTGTCAAACACGTGACTTCTAAAAGTCACTAAAGCCAAGAAACGTCATTATAAGATAAACAAATACTAAAGGGGTTTTCTTAATGCCAGTCAAGAATCTCGAGACATTAACTATTCAAGTCAATTTTTACTACAAAAAAAACTAATCTTACTAGACTATTATATCCTTAAGAGATAACTATTTAGATTACCTAATCGTGACTTAGAAACTAAGTCACTAACCATCTTGATTTTTAAGAAAATCGAAACAACAGTTCCCGATGGTTTCAACTAATCTAACAATATCTAAGTCTACTGTCTTTCTAGAACCTATTCTAGACTTACGCAACCATAAGTAAAGTCAGAAAACCTATTCAATTAATAACCATGCATTGGATTAGAAGTATAATTCTATAAACAATATAGAATAAAAGGAAAACGAAGCAGAATTTTCCATAAAATTACACATTGCCTTAGTTATTGATTTTTAACCCAGCAGTGTCTCCCACTACTTTACGTAATACTGTAATCCCCAACGGAGAATGGGAATTCAATAATTAAATCGAATTCCATAGTGAGAGTAGGATCCCATGAATATATTTCGACTCACAGCTTTGGCACGATCTCGCATACGTATATTCATTAGGTAGACAACTCATTGTCAATCACGCACCAGTGACTCCTGGTTTTGGTCCTGACCATTTCCCGTTATGACAGCTTTGACACGTTCACAATGAGGCGTATCAAGGCTTCACTTGTCAATGACAAACTCAAGCTACCGATGTAGTCCTGACAGCTTTGGCACATTCAGGATTTCCACTTTCACTTGAATTTTTCCAGTATCAATATACAACTGGTATGGATAATGATTCTATAACCTACACTCTTATAGCTTTGGCACGATCTCAGATGCAGTTATAGAAAGATACCAATAAATCGTACTGACAAGACAGACCAAGAAACATGTATCCAATACACGTCACTTTACAGCCTTATTTCTAAGCGGGGATTTTCCTCAGGAAGCTATACTCTACATCAAATGCAGAATTTTAATCTAAATCATTTTCTAAACAATTCAGTTCTACCTTAGAAAACATAACACAATTTAACCATTAAATTTCAGTTATATTTTCCGTTAACATAAAATCAAAAAGTAAAGAAACATATCTAGATTACATGCATGTGCGAACATTAAAATTGGATTAAATATCAATATAAAGCATGAATAATGTATTGGATGAAGCATCAGACCCGCTCTGATACCATTTTTGTTGGGGTTTTGGGCGATGGGAACAGCAGAAGCGCGGTTCGGACGAAATCATAATTTAAAACTTTTTCAAATTACCAAATAAATTATTCAATATCTAATATGAATAATTTATTCATATTTCACCTAAACCTATTTATTCAATATCAAATATCAATATATATAAGATTGAAATGTGACGAAACGTTTACGAAAACCGTTTTTTCCGCAAAATGATGCAAAATGCGTTTTTGACCGAACCGACCACTTGACACTTATGGAGACTACCCAGGTCAGCCCCAATAGTGTTAGGGCAGTTTATTGGCTGCCCGAACAGTGATAGATTCATTGTTTGGGCAGCCATCACCCGGTTGACTCAAAAGTCACCCGATAACGTCGTTTTTAGCCGTTTTCGCTTATTTCAACTCCGAAATACTTTCCGGAAATTGTTCCAACTCCCAAAACACATCCATTACATTCATATGACATCAAATTCATCACAAAATTTTCAGTTTTAACAGATCTGATCAGGAAACCGAAAATTGCCAAAAACATGCTTTAAATCCAGATTTTCAAGATTAATCTAATTAATCATAACACCAACCAAATTCACCACATATGAACAACCCAAGAACAATTCTAGGTGTCACAAGAGTGTTCATAACACTCTAGAATAGAAACACATCAACAATTGAACAAATTGGACACTAATTACACTAAATGCATCCTAATACACTTCACACATGCATATAAGCTTCCAATTCAACCACCAAAACCAAAAGCCCTAAATTTCAGAATTTGAAGGAACCCTATAACATTTCTAAATCATCAAGAAATAAGAAATCAAATTTCTAAGCTTAGGGTTAAATAGATTACCTTTTCATCTCTTGAAATCCCAAACTTTTTTCTTGATTTTCCTTCATTTCTCAACTTGAATCATCAAGTCACCATGAAACCCATTTCTTTTAGGAACTCTCGGCAATGGCTATCAAGATGAAGGAAAAGAAAACGATTTTTTCTTTTTATTTAATGGTGACCGACTTTAGCAATAAATAAGGGCATTTTTATCATTTTGGTGATTTAAATCAATTAATTAATTATTAAGGTTTAATCTTGGCAAATCAAATTCGGACAAATTTAGCTTAATAAATACATGCCATATAAACCAATAATAATTGGACAAATTCCATAACCTTTATGGAAAAAAGTTTATTAATTAATAATTCAAATATTTAACAATTAAATATCCAAATAATTAATTAATGTAATTATTATTATATATGTATTTTATTTACAATCAATAAAAAATACATATATTTATGGCATGTGTCAAAATATCATTTGAAGAGTAATCAATGTGTATCTAATCGTATTATGTATCAAATATAAATACACAATAATTACGATTGGGCATAAATCCTCTAATGCATGTGTTGTCGTTTAACCGTTTAAACGATCCGAATTAACTTATTTAATCCGGTGAAGTATTATGAATAATCTTTATTATTCATATCGAGTTGCCCAAGTGCTCAACGAGTACACTTCATATTGTGAGACTCTCTAAGTTTAGGTTTATCAGTCACGAAATCCAATTTCGTGTCCATAATCCACCCACTCATGGATTATGACGACCACAGATAACCTCGCTAAACTATGCAAGTCGAGGTCATTGCATATGTATAATTCTTCTGTCACATGCTATCCGTATTATACCTAGGATATAGATGAGAACGTCAAATATGTTCGGTATAATACAGTCAACTTTCAATTTACGATCTCTAAATAACACTCGGACCTGATTTTCGAAGTTATACCACAACCATGGATTTACTAGATCGTTAACACGTGAGGATGCCTATGTCATGTACACAGGACTGCCGGATCCTATCTTGATACGCACTGGATATCATGAGCATTAGTCCACACCCAACGAACATGCGGAGGTCTGATCATGAATAGATCGGTGACGTGACTGCCATCAAAGTATGGAGGATAACTCAAATATCCCACTGTGGTATCTCAAGTCAAAGGACCACTATGCTTGCTCAACTCGAGAAGAATCCTATTGACATTGGTGTACCATCTATTAGGAAATCTTCAGTGAGTCGTTCAGTGTCTTATCAAAAAAACACCTACATGTCTATACGAGTCTCCCGAGACTCATGGTTCATTGGGATAAACTATCAGACCAAGTCACGATATACGACATGTACTGGTCTTAACGAATTTTACTAACCGACATGTGTTAGTAAATCTTGACCATGAACTTTATTTAAGGATATACATCTAATAGTGTGCTTCCCATTTTCAATTACAAACTACGTTGTAACTGCGCACTATATTGTAAATCCTAGGGTCTTTGTCTAATATACATGTATCACTGAATCAGATTCAATTTCGATCTAATCGTAATCAGATATCTAATTGTAATTAGATCGAATAAGTGTAGAAAAGACAAGGGTGCTACCATTAAATTAGTAATATTATGAAAAATGGAATTGTTCGTATTTATGAATCGGACATAAATACGATCCGGATTGGCACACTGAGCACCAACCCTAACAGATGTAACAATGAAGCGCGGCAAGATTCAAAGTCATCAGTAAGGGCCTTAAGGAATTGAATTAGCCGTATGTCATCACAGTGTGCCGTATAATTAGTTGCATCAACAGTGCAACTCATAGATGGTTCTGACAGAGCAAGTTAGTCCCAAATATTCTCCATTTGAGCAAGAAAAGTAGTAAGAGACTGAATTTTCTCTTGTTTCAAAATATACAACTTTTCTCACAATTGATACTGACTAGAAAGATCAGAAGAGGTGTACATTAATGCAAGATCCCAAACTTCTTTGGCAGTTTCATAGTGGCCAAATTGATGGAATGGCTGGAACTGAAGTATTCCGGAACCATGTTAGAATTTGGTGATTCTTATTGTCCCAATCCTCTAGACGGTCAACGAGCTATCCTTCAATTTCATCAGTGAGCTGAATGGGGGACTTGACATCTCAAGTAACATTATGCCATAGTTTTTTACCCTTGATAAAACTATGCATTCCCTGAACCCAAAGACGGTAGTTTGAACCTGTGAGCATGGTACGAATGGGTTGCATAACATCTTACTTTTCCATTTGTCAAATAGTGTAAGATCATGATTGATCTTGATGATTCTGAGGTCACCGTTGCTTCTGGAATGGTCGAAAATGGTGGAAATGATACTTTGTTGGTCAAAATCCAATAAATGGACCAAAATATAGAATTTCAGAATTTATAGGGGTTAAAGTATAATTTTTGAAAGTTCAGGGGCTAAAATATAATTTCTAAAAGTATATGGGTCAACTTATAATTTATGAAAAGTTAAGGGGCCAAAATATAATTACCAAAAAGTATAGGGGTCTTTCTGAAATTTACCGGAATTTTGCTAACGTGGCAAACAAATGGCGCTGACGTGGCGATGAAGTGTCTGCTGACATGTCGATAACTGTGCAATGACTGTACAATGATGTGACGCTGACTGTGTGCTGACTGTATGATAATGTGGTGCTGACGTGGTCGTCTTCAACTTCCAGCAGGTGCGTGGGCGCTTGAGCAAACGCGTGATGCTTCCCTGGACCTTTGTTCAATCACCAAAAAATACCACCGTGCTCGTATCGACGTGAACAAGCTGATGGTATGCTCAAATTTAATTTTTGACAACTTTTCCGAAATCTGAATTTTGAGAACGAGTTCCATTTGATGTGTTCTTCAACCTCTGGAAAGAACCTAAACTCTGATACTATGTGAGAATTTATGAAGAAAATGTATATTAAAATTTGCTTAAATTTAGAAATAAAATGAGATGCCTTTATATAGACATTATACAACTACCCTATTAAATACACAACCACCATATTAATTGCTTGGTTGAATATAATCTAATAATCACCAAATCAAAAGTTGTATGGAAAACTTCTCTCAATAGATAATAGAATCGTTGTTGTTTATTTGCGATCGAATCATAACAACCAATAATACTTTTTTGTTTAGAATGGTGTGATGTAAAAGGAGAAAAAGAAGTTACTTAGAAGTAATTGTTTTATTGCTTGACTACACGGATATAAGTATAATTGAAGATTCATGATAAACACTAAAAAATACATATTTGTTATACGAAAAATCAATCATCTTTACACTTGTAGTTTCACTAATCCCCTTAATTTAGCACATATGTGAAATATTATTTTAAGTTATGTTTTGTATATTTTATTATGTATTTTTGTTATTTGGTAGGTAAAATACTGTTCGGAAGCTCGACAGGAAAAACCAGACTTGGAAAATGGCAAAAACGGAATTTCAGTAGGTGCGTCGCAACACGCTAAGGCCTCTAGCCTTGCGACGCGCCCATGAGGACAACAACACCGCAGACACCGCTCAACGCATCGCGACACAACAGACTTCAGCGTCGCGACGCCCTTAATTGCCGACACGTGTCAACAGTTGTCAACGATGTCAACATCCGGCGTCGCGACGCGCAGACCTTATTTTTGCCTATAAATTGAAGCTTCCGGCAGAATAAATTTTCATACTTTCTTTCCGAATTTCTCAATAGATTTTGGAGAGAGAATGTCTTGTGTGTTTATTTATTTAAGCTTACCTATAAATTGAAGCTTCCGGAAGAATAAATTTTCATATTTTCTTTCCGAATTTCTCTATAGAATTTGGAGATAGGGTGTCTTGTGTGTTTATTTATTTAAGCTTTCCGTTATGTTTTTTTCTTTCAGTAATAAAATATGAGTTTTTTTAATTACAAAATGAGTAGCTAATTTCTTTTTGATGGGGTAAATGGTGAAGCTTTTATAATGAAAACTTATAACAATCTCACTTATATTATAATAAATAAATTATAATCTAATGATAAAAATTTGATTTAAAATTTGATTAGTTATTGATAAATCTTGCTACCGCCTATAAGGTTACCACCTGTATGGTTGGTTTTGCATGTTTTGGCATAACTAAGTACCTAACTGGACTTGTTATCGACAGAAATGAACACCACCTATATGATCGGTTTTATATGTTTTGGCATAATTAATTTCTGAGATAAATTAATTGGGTAACAATGACGATTTATATATTATAATAAAGCCAGATTTCTAGATTTGAAATATTAAAAGTGGATTCCCTAACTCCAGGATTTTATTTTATTATTGCTTTTTAACCTAAAAATTTCCAACAACTTCAACAAATCAAACCTTTTTCTTTTCGCTCTACTTATCATTCTTTTTTACTAAATCTATTCCTTGTGGATCGACCCCGGACTTACCGGGTTATTTTATTACTTCGACACTCTTATACTTGGGAGTAAAGAATCACTTTTTGAGCGTGTATATTCACATCTAAGAGACATCTTTTATGTAACACCCCGCCAGAGGCAGGATGTGTTGGATAATTATGACCCATAACATCACTATTTATAAAAGACATGGTGTTCTTTGTACAAATTAACTATATGACATAGGAAATTGCTCTTTTATCATTTTGTAATTGGATTACTTAGATATATAAATGATAAAAGTCCATATGATTAGTACCGGATTAATAAGATATGACACAATATTAATCCATGAAACGTTTAATCATTAAATATCCATAGTCGTAGTATTATCGAGATTAGACATCGATAATGCGGAATAGGCTAGTATTACACTTGTGCACATTATGGAAGCTTAACGACATAGTTCTCATATATTTGGGTATTGGATATTCATGCAAGTGTAATAGGAGGTTCTGTTTACCGATGGTACGGGAACAGCTTCGCTCTGGATAGACCCCTCGGAATCCCATTGGTAGTATGACTATGTGTCTATGGGAATCCGAATCAAGGTAGATGTATTTGGTCTTAACCTGAGACTTTCATCGCTAATACTTGCGACAATCAGTACGTTTTGGTTTTGGTCGTCCGAGGCTTTAATAGGTTCTGTGTACGCCTCTTCTGGGTATACTGAGAATCGTAGTGTATTGGGTGTGATGTCAAGATGGAAGTATCACTTCAGTCATATGGAGATGATGATCACATAGGATACAGAACTAGTACTCTTAAGTACTACAGTCATCGGGATAATATGACTAGGTCATGATTATCCGATTATAGAGACTAGTTGCTAGTGATCTGATATATGCTTCGTACGGGGCAGACACAATTCCAGCCCTAGGCCTAGCATGTGACATCTGATACTGGAGTGTAATGCGCAATACTTAGTATACTACGCCTGATAAAGATTATGTATTCCTTAAAAGAATATTTCTGGAGAATTGGGTAGGCACGGTGTTTTGCATGAAGCCAACCATGTCTTGTAAATCGGTAAGAACGTGGTACCGGGTAAGGGTGGCAGTTTAGCCCGAAGCCCGACCCGGGCTTAAATCAAAAAAATAAATATTTTAATTTATAAAATATATATATATATTTATATAATAAATTTTTATATTTATAATTTTTTATTATAAAAAATTATAATTTTTCTTATAATTTTTTAAGATAAATAATTAAATATTTTTATTTATAAAATATATATATTTATATAATAAATTTTTTAATTTATAATTTTTTATAATTAAAAATCGGGCCCGGGCCAAATTGTTCGGATAGTCCGATGACCGTATTTACTGCCAACATATCCAAGGATCTCTTGGGTCGCTTCCCGAAGATTCACCGATGATATTTGACTCAAACAGAATTAATCTGGGATTAATTATAAGAGAGAAAATAAATATGGGATTAATTACGGTAAGAATTAATCTGTGATTAATTACCAGAGATAGAATTAATCTGGGATTAATTGCGTCGAGAATTTATCTGGGATTAAATTCGTCGAGAAGAGAGAACGCGATTAATTTAGAATTAATCGGTAAAATAAATTTAATAGTTAAATGGATTTTTCTATTTAATTTATTTATTTGGGCTAAAATAATATATCGGATTTATTAATTGAAATCGGATTTCAACACAGAATTAAAATTAGATTTTAATTCAAGCGAACGAATTAATTTGGAATTAATTCGTAAGCGACTTTCGTAATAATTTTGCGAGGCATTATTATTTAATTAAATTGGATTTAATTACGTCGCGACGGAAAATTCGTTTAATCGGATTAAACGAATCCGAGCCAGCAGTGTGTTGAGCAAGCCCACTTGAATTTTGAATTTAAAATGGGGCCCACCAACTTACATCATAAGTCACATTTTTGGTGATAGAAGTTGGTAGTGGATTTTGTTGGAAACTTGTATCACACATTTTGCTTTTTGGAAAAGCATTTACCAACTTTTGGATTTGATTTTTGGTAATTGATTTTAGAAATCAAAATATCAAAAACTATTCACTCTCTCCTCCAACCTCAAAATGCCGAGCACTCATCTCTCCCTCCATGGAATTTTATTGTAAAATTTCTTCATGCTAGCATATCAATGAGTCAATTAAGGTGATAGGGAAACTCACCCAAGTGTTGGAAACACTTTACAAAGCTTGGAGCTTCACAAATACAAAGAAAAAGTTTTGAATCTCATCCAATCAATGTGAGTATTTCCGCAACTCCCTTTGTTTCATTCACACACAAATCATCTTAGAGATCATTGGCATGTTCTAGGAACACTAACAGGATGCTACTGGCAGGAGACATGATTGACCCATCTCCATAAGCCTCTGAATGTAACATCCCCGATTCGGGAGATGCTACCGGCAGGGAATAGGTCGTATTATCCCCATGAGCCTCTGACTCTACAACAATAAACATATACTAAGACTTTTTTCTCTATTTAAAATATCTGTGTGTGGGACCGTAGCCCAAATGAAGGGGTTATTTAGGGGGTGAATCCGGTAACGCAGCGGAAGCGGTGAAAATCCGATTTTCAGATTTCAAAAAATTTTCTCGGATTAATTAAATAAACATATTTATTTAATATTCCAATAATCAAATTATGAAATAAAATTTCAAATGAATCATATTCAAGTGAAATTACCAAATTACCCTTATATGGTATTTTGTCCATTTTTGTCCGAAATTGATCTAATCAATTTTGAATGATTCTAAATCATTTCTAAGATGAACTTAGCATGTTCAAAACATCAAAACACCAAAAGCCACAAAATCCCCAAAATTCCATGCCATTGGCGTGAGCACCATTTGGTGCCATAATTGACCATTTTGTCATTTCATGCTTCAAAACTCATCCAAATGAAATCCAATCAACATGAAACTTTGCATGCATCATATACACACCCAAATGCTCAACATATATGAAAACCCCCAAATTTGGAATTAGTTAAAAACCCTAATTTTTCAATTTCCTCAAATTGGACAAATTAGACCAAATACATTAAATCAATTACTTCAATCATCATTCTTCCATCTAATCCAAGTCTCAACACAATGAAACAACTCAAGATCAAATCTAGGTCATTTAAGAGTGGGTAAATAACTCTAGATTAGCAACATGGTTTCTTAACCTTAAAAGAATACATATAACTACAATAGTTACATCCTTTCTTCATCATACATGCTTTACAACAACTTCACCAACTTTCCATCAACAAAAACACAAAGAACAAAGAAAGAAATAACCTAAGGATATCATATATGGAAGCCTAGATCCTAAGGAACATTTTCCTTACTAATAGTAAGTTGGAGAAAACTTACTAAAATCAAGCTTTCCTTGGTTTTTATTTTCTTTCTCAAGCTTCTTCAAGGTTTCTTCAATGGTGTTTTCTTTTGGAAATGTGTATTAGGTTAAACTAAAATGAAAAGCAATGAAAACATATATACTAGTGAAAGAATGCCTTGGCCGAAATTATACAACAAGCATATATACCAAATTTTCATTTCATTTCATTTCAAATGCATTTAGTCAACTTTATAAATATCTAAAAACTTTATGGATATTTATTTTGGTCAACAAAGAAACTAACATCATTAACTTTAAATATCCTAACATAAGATATTTATATTTTAATTAATTTAATCATTTAACAATTAAATAATTAATTAATCAATCAAATACAAATATATTAAATATATGTATAATATTTACATTAAATATTAAAAATATATATTCATTTAGGAAAAAGTCAAATAACTCATTTTGACTATTAATTAATGTGTATTTAAATTAATCAAGTATTAAATGTAAATACACAATAATTAAGGAAATGACTATCTAGTGTCTTTAGCATGTATCTTGCGTTTAACCATTAAACACTTTATAAATAATCAATATTATTTATTTATGTTGCTCTAGTGCTCAACGAGTATGTTTCATTATTGAGACTCTATAGGTTCAGGTATATCCGTCACAAAATCTAATTTCGTGTCCATAATCTATCCACCTGTAGATTATGACGATCACGGATAATCTCGCTGTACCATACAGGTCGAGGTCATCGCAAATGTATAATTCCTCCGTCACAGTATCCGGATAAATCCCAGAGATATAGATGTAAACGTCAAATCTCTATCGGGACTATCCAGTCGACTATTCTATTAGCAATCTCAAAAAGAATGTTTAGAACTAGCTTCTAAACTTACCACGGGCCCATGGTTTTATCTGATTGCTAATCATATAGACTACCTATGCTCTGGTACACAGAACTGACGGATCCTATCTTGATACACATAGGACACCCTAAGGATCTATCTACACCCAACGAACATGCGGAGGTCTGATCTAAATAGATCGGTGACGTGACTGCCGTCTAAGTGTAGAAGATGTCTCATGTGCCCACAATGGCATCTCAAGTCTAAGAATCACAAGTGCTACTCAACCCAAGAAGATTCTTATTGACGCTGGTGTACCATCCATTAAGAATCTTCGGTGAGTCGTTCAGTGTTTATCCACTATAAACACCTACACATCTATACTAGTCTCCAAGACTTATGGTTCATTGAGAAACAATTGGAATCATATATTCCAGTATACGACATGTACCGGTCTCAACGGGTTTAATATACTGACCAAGTAGTGTAAACCTTGACCAGGAACTGTCTGAGAATGACAACGTCATGATACGACTCAATGTCCGTTGCGACGCTTTTGCAACTGTATCATGACTAATCATTCTAGGGTCATTACGTCTTTACCATATAAAAGATTAGATTATATTATAGAAACTGCATATATTATTACTAATAATAATGTTTTACAGAAGTATTTAACAAAATACAACCGGGAATTGGCGCTCTGAGCACCAACCCCTACAAAATCTCCCACTTGCTCTAGTGCCAATATCGATTGTATCTAATACCCATCGACTCCACGTGTTTATCAAATAACTTCGGAGGTATGGCCTTCGTCAGCGGGTCTGCTACGTTGTCTTCACTCGGTACCTTGCACACGACAATATCCCCTCGCGACACGATCTCTCGAATGATGTGGTACTTGCGTTCCATATGCTTCGACTTCTGATGCGCCCTCGGTTCCTTTACTTGCGCAATGGCTCCAGTATTATCACAGTATAACGGAATCGCATTCTCGATACTTGGGACAACTCCCAATTCTGTGATAAAATTCTTTATCCACACAGCCTCTTTTGCAGCTTCAGAAGCTGCAATATATTCCGCCTCAGTGGTGGAATCAGCTGTAGATCCATGTTTGGAACTCTTCCAACAAACTGCACCTCCGTTAAGGGTAAAGACAAATCCAGATGTAAACTTTCTATCATCGGGATCCGATTGGAAATCGGAGTCTGTATACCCATTAACTTGCAGTTCGTTTCCTCCATATTATAATCAACTTATCCTTAGTACCTTAAGATACTTTAGGATATGTTTAATGGCCATCCAATGGTCATTACCTGGATTGGACTGATATCTGCTAGTTACGCTAACAGCGAAACTAATATCAGGCCTCGTACATAACATGGCATACATTATGCTACCCAAACACGAAGCATAAGGTTGGTTAGACATTCTAACATTCTCATCTTCTGTTTGTGGACACATCTTCTTAGAAAGATGAATCCCATGTCTGAACGGTATGTTTGCTGTCTTACAGTTACCAAAACTATACCGTTCCAAGATCTTATCTACGTACGTTGATTGGGATAACCCAATCAGCCTCATTTGTCTATCTCGATAGAGTTTTATCCCTAAAACATAGGAAGCTTCTCCCAGGTCCTTCATGGAGAATTCTTACAGAGATACGCTTTGACACTTTGTAACATTCCTAAATCATTCCCAATGATTAGGATGTCATCAACATACAGGACTAAAAATACGACCATGCTCCCACTGGCCTTCTGATACACACAGGATTCTTCCGAATTCTTGAGAAAACCAGACGATCTAATAAGCTCACCGAATCGAAGATTCCAACTTCGTGAAGCTTGTTTAGTCCATAAATGGACTTCTTAAGCTACATACCATACCCGAGGTTTCGCTGGACGTGAAACCTTCCGGCTGTTCCATATAGATTTCTTCATCAAGAAATCCATTTAGAAAAGCCGTTTTGACATCCATTTGCCAAATCTCGTAGTCATGATACGCAGCTATAGAAAGAAAATCCGGATAGACTTAAGCATTGCTACCGGCGAAAAAGTTTCATTGTAGTCGACGCCAGGTCGCTGCGTGTAACCTTTTGCTACCAGTCGGGCCTTGTAAGTTTCAACCTTACCGTCAGGCCCGCGCTTCCTTTTGTAAACCCATTTACAACCGATAGGAACAATTCCTTCGGGAAGCGGAATCAAGTCCCAAACTTGATTTTCATGCATTGAGTCTATCTCGGATTTCATGGCACTCTGCCATTTCACGGAGTCGATGTCCAACATCGATTCTCTATAGGTGAAAAGATCTGTCTCTTCAACTAAGAGAACATCCAGACTCTTTTCTTGTATCAAATACAACCGTTCAGGAGGTCTAGATACCCTTTTCGACCTACGGAGTGTGTGTGTTGAAGGTCCTTCATCTACTTGAACTTCAGGTTCCTCCGTTGGTTCGTTGTTTTCCAGGTTGGACTTCATCAAGCTCAACCTGTCTATGATCACCACCTTCTGACAAAATTCTACTTCTAGAAATTTTGCGAAGCGAGCTACGAACACATTTCGATGCTCGGTATCATAGAAACAGATATCCCCTCGTGTTCGAGGGATATCCAACAAACCTAAACTTTTGCCCTCGAGGCGAAAGCTTACTTTGCTGAGTTACCCTGACATAGGCAGGACAACCCCAAACCTTAATATAATTAAGATTCGGTCTCCTACCGAACCATATCTGATACGGTGTCGTAGGAACAGCCTTTGAAGGAATCTTATTCAAAAGATGTGCGACTGTTAAGAGACAGTAGCCCCATAAATAATATGGCAAATCTGTGAAACTCAACATCGATCGGACCATATCCAATAAAGTCCGATTTCTCCTTTCAGATACACCATTGTGCTGTGGTGTACCTGGAGGAGTATATTGAGCGAGAATCCCATTCTCCTTCATATAATCCATGAACTCACCACTCATATATTCACCGCCTCGATCTGATCGAAGGCATTTAATATATTTGCCAGTTTGTTTTTCTACTTCATTTCGGAACTCTTTGAACTTTTCAAAGGTTTCCGATTTATGTCGCATCAAATACACATAACCGTACCGTGATAAATCATCGGTAAAGGTAACGAAGTACGAATAACCACTGTGAGCAGTTTGACTTAGTGGACCACATACATCAGAATGTACGAGTTCCAGTAAGTTAGTGGCACGGTGTCCCACACCAGAAAATGGGGCTTTGGTCATCTTACCCTGAATACAGGATTCACAAGTTGGATATGATTCAATGGTAAGATCTGATATCAAACCATTCCTAACCAATTGGTAAGGCATTTAACGCCAATGTGACCAAGTCTCATATGCCAAAGTTCAGTATTATTAATTACAGGTAAACTACGTTTATTAACTCCAGTACTTAATATATCTTTTGAAGTTGCAATGTATAATGACCATGCTGGTTTGGACAACTAAGGATTCTGAATATTATTTTTATCATATAAATACAAAGAACTATTCTTAATATTAATAAATAGCCTTCTGTATCTAATACAAAAGGTGATATAATATTAGCGACACATCCCGGTACAAAATGACAGTCATATAACAAAAGTGTCCCATTCGGTAATGAGATCTCGCATACTCCCACTGCAACTGCATCCAAAGAGTCTCCACTCCCGAATCGCAACTGCATCTCTCCAGGCTTCAGTTTCCTACTTTCTCAGCACCTGCAACGAATTGCAAATGTGAATGGGGACAAGCAGAATCTAAAATCCAGCTGGATGTAACGGCTTCACAAGCCAAAGATAAATCAATAACTGGAAAAATAAAAGTATCTGATGTAGAAGCTCTGTCTCTCCTCACTTGGGCAATGTAATCAGGACAGTTCCTTTTCCAGTGCCCAACTTTGCTGCAGTTGGTGGCATTTGTCTTCAGAAGCCCTTTTGGGCTTGGCTATATTCGCCTGCTGTGGAGGACCGAAGGCCTTCTTCTTCTTCCTTTCTTCTTCTTTCCTTGGACATCCTTGGGAAGAAGCAGACAGAGAAGTAGATCTAGGTGAGCGAGTCGGTACTCCCTTCTTCAGATCCTCTTCTGCCGTGAGCAACATCCTATGTAGCTCCTGGTAGGTGCAGACTGTCCCGTGCATGTTGAAGTACATCACAACGGGCGGAATGAGCTGGCAAGAGAACCAAGAATGACACTCCTACCGAGAATGTCATTTAGGATGAGATTATGTTGCCTCAATTGACGATCAAATCGATCATTTGAAGAACATGTGGGCTAACATTTGCCCCCTCATCCAGACGCACATGGAACAGTTCCATGGAGACCTTGTGAACAATAACATGTTCCTGGTTCTCGAACGATTGTCTTAATCGCGTTATCATACTATAGGAATCTGATGTTCCATAGTATTGTTGCTTGAGTTTCGGAGAGAGCGAACTAAGGATGTATGATTTAACCCTTAAATCATCATTCTTCCAAGCTTCAAAAACTTGGCGTTCCTCCTCCGAAGCATCCTCACCCACTGCAAGGGGTAAAGGACCTCAAGAACATAACCCAACTTTTCGGAATCGAGGACAATCCTCAAATCCACATCCCAGTCCCGTGTAAAGTTCTCGCGCCTTTCAGTTTGTTCGCATCTAACGTACGCGCAAACTGGTTTGTGGATTGACCCGCCATCGCAAATCTATCATATAGATCACGAAAAACGGTTAGCAGAAATAAAGCAGTTTCATATAATATCAAAAGCATAAACTAGATCATGGATTTTCAATCTAATATGCCCCTCCCACTAAATCATGCAATACTGTAATCCAAAACAGAATACAAATATTTAATAATTAAATTAAATATATAGTGAAAAGTGGATCCCGTGAATATATTTCGGCTCACAGCAGAGGCACGGTCTCGCCTACGTATATTCATCAGGTAGACAACTCATTTGTCAATCATTCACTAATGACTCCTAAGTACCCGGTCATGGCCGTTTCTCGTTGTCGCTGCGAAGGCAGGCCCACAAGGAGACGTACCAAGGTTAAACTCGCCAATGATAACTCAAGTTACTTACGTAATCCTGACAGCTAGGGCACGTTCAGAATTCCGCTTTCGCTTGAATTTAT